>ML352628.1:0-73932 GCA_005239505.1 Nicotiana paniculata
TATATATATATATATATTTGGGTTCCGGACTCAATATTTTGAGGCCCAGTGGCACAAAATTAACATTAATAATTATGTGTCAAATTTAATATTTTTATAATTTTATGTGATTGTTTTATATTTGGGTTCCGGGCTCGATATTTTGAGGCCTAGTCGCACCAAATTAACCTTAATAATTACTTATGTGTCAAATTTAATATTTTTATAATTTTGTGTATTGTACAATTATTAACTTAATTGTACAAAGTTTGTCTTTTCGAGTACCAGTATAAGATACTTAAACTAAAGTATTTATACGCTACAATACTACACATTACTACGCTACAAGTTTCTACATTTTACTACGCTACATGGGTCTATATTTTACTACGCTAAAAAGGTCTAGATTTTACAACACTAAGAAAATATCTAAACTAAACATGAACAACAAATAAATTTAATTACTAATAAAACACAAAACGACATGAAACACATATATAAAAATAATTATTAAGTTCGGATAAATTTAACATACTAGTTTCGCAAAAAAACACACAAAACGAATCGGATAAATTTAGCATACTAGTTTCGCAAAAAAATAACAAATAACGAAATAGAACACAAACAAATAAAAAAATATGCATTATTATTAAAGTTTCAACATATAATAAAATGAAATACCTCAAATAAATTGAAATTTTGACTCCGAAGATATGTATCAACAACAACAAGATGGTCTACTCGAAAGTGAGACCAAAACTCTTCAACTTTAATGCGACGGGGGACCCAAAATTTTTTATTTTATTTTAAAAGTGGGACAGAATCGGGTGGGGGGGGACCAAATGAAGAAGAAGATTAAAAAATGGGGGAAGAAAGAAGCTGGGAATGCTCTTAAACACGACGGCACAGTTCCCGAAAAACAAAGGTATAACGCCGTGCTTTATGCCGTTATACAGTGTCTGACAAATCTGGACTGTATATAATGCACACTATGTGGCGCTATACACTAACGGTAACTGTACGGTTAGTGTATTAGCGACACATAGTGTGACATTATACATAATCCGGTACTATTTTATTTTTATTCTATTTATCTAATTTTAGCATAATTGGGTTCCGGACTCTACAAGCGTGTGGGAGCAGTGACATTGGAGATTTCTACTGTAAATTTCTACCCGCATAAATACGAAGATCTCTTTCTTCCTCAACAGAGCGACTCTTTCTCTTCTTGGTAAATATGGTCAGGCAGCATCAAGTAAGGAACAGATGGTCATTTTGGGGTTATCATATCTCTGCTCCGGGAGATCTCCTTGTTCCCAAGACCGGCTTGGCAAATCACGCATGCCCTTGTACTGGTTTTGGAGCGTAAATCGTAGCAGTACACAACACCAAAAGCTTTTCAACCTTCTCCTGCCATGCACAGCTCCAAGAAGGATTCCGGAGATCAATTGCAACAACATAAGTGACAAAAAGAAAGTGCATTTATTATATTCAAAAAGGAACAGAAAAAGAGTACTCCCTACAATAAGGGTTACGTACTGGTCATGAGTACCAGGTGCACATATCGATGCACGCCCTGTCGCCCTAACCCTAATCCCTGCAACATGATATTCTCATATCCATTTGGGCGCTCGTGAAAAGCATAAGCCACAAGAACTGAGCATTCGTCCCGTGAAACAAATAAGACAAAACATATTGAAACGTGTTTTTCGGACTATATTGCAAAAAGAATTCCTTCTTCACTCCATATAAAAATCTATTTTAATATAGCGTAACATAATATTAGGTAGTTAAAATATTATGATTGTCTGACAAAGAATAAACTATATTGATACAAAGCATTTTTTTTTATTCGTTGGAGTAAAAATCAGCAATACATGGTATAAAACTCTAGGTGCCTAGACACATTTGTAGATAGTTTACTTTTAACTATACCACAAACAAGATTAGGTGGAGAGCAAAGGGCTTGAGATAATTTTAGTTAAATAACATACTTAATATTACTATTATCATTTGATTTTCTTAATGTCTATACAAAAATCTTGAAACACGTTTTAGACAAGATAATATAACATAAATTGTTGGGCACATAATATTCATCAGCCAATATACACACTTAAGCAGTAAAACACTTAAATATTTTATAGAATTTCCCTCAAACAATTGAAAAGATTATTTGAACATTTCAAAAATAATTTTAGGTTTTTAATATTGAGCTCATGCGCAACACGAGCTTTACCTCTTCTTCTAGTTTATATACATACCCCTTATTTTACGAGATTTTTATTTGGTTGTTCCCTTTTTAAAATCTATTCTCGTAAATGATAGTATACTTTGTTTATTCAAAAAACGACATATTTTTTTAAATCTTTTTAGCACTTTCATGTTGATAATCCATTACGTTAATATATTTCAAGTATATTATAATATGATAATTCATAGTGTAAATTTTCTAACAATATGTCATATATATTTTACCACATATATATCTTATCATAATACATGTAAATAAACAAAATATATCATACTTATTCTTTACAGCTGTGAATTATACTTTATATATACAACAATTATATAATTCATCACATATACATTGAAATAGAAAATATATAAGTACCACTGTACCACCAATCAAAGTTGTAACATGTTAAAATAACATATGTTATTATTCTCTTCTGTAAATAACTTTCTATCTTCTTGTTATGTTACATTGAGATTTGAGCCCACAAAGGCACAAACTACATGATTCTGAAATACTATTAACATATGCAAATGAAGAAACACCCGACTCCCGAGTGTATCTATGCAAAGAAGTGAAAACTGGAAAAGTGAACTCACGTACTTCAAGAATTTCCATGGGAAACTTTAACTTTCTCTGTGTATTAAATTGGAATATGTGGGCATGGAAGATTGAACCGTGAAATGATAGCATGTTTAATAAATAGTCAGATTAATTTCCAAAGCCATGCATATCTTGAGAATCATGAAATATGACATAAGCAAAGGGTAATTTAGTCAAGGAACTCAAAAGTTGAACTATCAAATGACACGTCAATTTACAATAAATGAGCAGTAAGTTAGGCTTTTTACCTACGCTGTGACAGGAATGCCCTTCGTCATAGTGAAGGTATTATATATAGTAAAAATAATAAAGTATATATATATATATATATATATATATATATATATATATATATATATATATATATATNTAGTTGATGCTGAGTTTCATTGGTTCGTAAAATATAACTGTGGCTGCAAAATATTTACACTCAAATTTTTATATAATAGTTTCGTTTGTTTCGAATAATTTTAAAGATTATAATAAAGTGTTATTATAGATAACATATATTATCTCATAACATAAAATTTAGATCCGAATCTTTTTTAACTTTTAAAATAAAATATTATTATATAAGGATGCTATTATAGAAAAATCCGAATATTAAGAAACACCTCTAAATCTTACTGGGGTTCAATATATTTACTTTTAACAATTTATATAATCTGAGCAATTTGCATGTAAGATTACTATCTTTCATGATTGCTAAGCATAGACAAATTAATATACTATTGTACATCAACTCCTCTTCATTTCCTATTATCTCCATCTCTCCAAGTTCCTACTTGGATGGATGATACATATCCCTTTTAATATTAGTGGTTTAGATTTTATTAAAAGAACAAAGGTCAGAAGAAAACTCGGGAGTGATTATCATTTTGACTGATATAAACTTTCATGTATTAATCTCTGCAACATAGAAACACTTCTAAGAATATTAATTATAAAAATTAGCCATAATATGAATGTTATGAAAATAAATATTTCAGTAAACAATATATAAGAATGAAGGAAATCTTGAATCAACTATGAATATGTCACGACCCCAAAATTAACTCGGTTGTGATGGCGCCTATCGTGAAACTAAACAAACTTACACTCTTAACCATTTTGATTTCTATTATATCAATATTTAAAATATTACCCTTCTTCATCAGAGGAAATAGTGTAAAACTCAATTGTTTGTTAAGGTTAATAGTGTTCTTAACTTTCCGTTTCTTTCTCGTTTTTTGTCTTTAAGAGTTAAAGTGACTTTAGAAAAAGAGATAAATTGGTTGAGAGACTGAGAAAATAAATCCTTTTAAGGTGTTAAGATTGAGTTTTTTGTTAATGAAAACATTCAAATGAACTCGAAGATAGACCAGTCAAAAAATAAACACAGAAATATGGTCTCCTAATTCCAAATGTCAATTATTGACACCCTGACACAAGTATGACATGACATATGTCACACATCATAAAATTTCCCTTTCTTTTTGTCACTCACTACTTCTTTCTTTCGAGCTCCTATATATCACATCTCTCTTCTTCTCTTTCTTTTTGTCAATCACTACTTCTTTCTTCATTCACTCTTCCTCGCACAGCTTTGTCTCTTCTTTAACTGCCGCGTCCTGGATGCAAGACAATGTTGGAAGACATTGGGTCAATTTATTCTCTTTTTGTCTGGTTTTTTCTTGCTCTGTCATGTTGGCCTTTTTGAAGCAATCAAGGGTGAGACTAAGAGCTGCAAACTTGGTTTGCGCTTAGGTGGTCCTGTTATAATGGTTTTCTCTGTGTTATTTTACTGGCTAGAGTTTCATTGGACCAAGTATTTTGGAAATATGATAGCCGAACATTACGCAAAATGCTTCCATTTTGCAGGTCCCCTGGCTGCAGCCATTCTTGGTAGATTTTACATTGAATGTACATCCAAGAGTGGTTGGCTATATTTGTCAAATGGGGCTGCCCTAGTTGAGATTCTAATTTTGGTTCTTGCAACTTCTCCCGCCAACACCGACTTCGGTGTTTTGGGCATGGTATGTGGAGTCATTGGTAGTATAGTCTTTCGAGACTTTAGACCAAATGAGTGGCAACCCATTTGCTTATTGGCGGAGCTGGTTAAAAATTTATGCGAGGCTTTTCCGTTTTGGAGAGCAAGGGCTTCCGGAATGCCTCCATTGGAGGACGCAAGGATTCAAACCTTAATCACTGAACTTAGGAACACTAAGGTTAGACTGATTGATACTGAAAATATGTTAAAGACAGCTAACCAGGATAATGGTAGTCTAGTGAAACAAGTGGAAGATCTGAAGAGAGATATGAGAAATGCAAGGCTGGAAGCTCAAAGCGATTTATTGGCTTGCCAACTAAAAATTAACAACCTTGAGAGAGAGGGAACAGAGAAGAACAGTCGCATACTTGATCAAGGGAAAACGTTGAGTGATGCCCAACAAGAATTGGCAAAGGTGCAAATCGAATTGACTAGCAAGAAGTTAGATCTTAGCAACGCAGAATCCCAGATCCAATACCTAAGGAATGCCCTAGCTAATGCTGTAGGGAATCAGAGCGGTCCGAGTCGCACAAACAGTGAGCACCACCTAGTGGATATAAACGTTCTAGCGCTTCAGAATAGTCGGTCAACCAACGGTGGTAGCCTAAGAAGTTTATTAATCTTAGGATGGTTTCGCAGGACCTGCAAAATTGAAGCATTTTGCGTAATGTTCAGCTATAATGTTTTCAAAATATTTAGCCCAATGAAACTCTAGTCAGCAGAATATCATAGAAAAAGCCATTATTACCTAGCGTAAATTGAGTTTGCAGCTTTTAGTCTCATCTTTGATAGCTTCGGGAAAGGAAAAAAGAGATCGTCTTAGAATTATGGGACCATATCTTTCTTTCCTTTCTGTTTTTATGCTGTATCTCTATGTTTATTTTTTGACTGGTCTATCTTCGAGTTCATTTGAATGTTTTATTAACAAAAAACTCAATCTTAACACCTTAAAAGGATTTATTTTCTCAGTCTCTCAAACAATTTATCTATTTTTCTGAAGTCACTTTAACTCTTAAAGATATTTTCCCATAATTGATTATTAATTATATATTTATCATTTTGCCTTTTAATTTCTATCCAGCAGACTCTAAATACTTTTCCTCATCTTCTCTTCTCTAATGTTTATATTAATTTGATTGAAATTCCAGAAGTACACATATTTCATGACTGTTATTTATCACCTAGGCTAAATAAATTTCATATGTTAGAACCAATTTTTTTTAGTGTATGAACATAAACCAATTGAAGAGTTTAGAAACTTCAACAACATTGCCAAACCAATACTCGGTTATTTTACAGTAATGCAAGTAAGAACACGACGTCTGTTAAATTGACTAAAGTGTTCATGAAGATAAAAAAATTATATTTGTGATATAATCAATTTATATGCGCTTATGGATAAAAATTATCTATTTTATGTCAAGTAAATTCAAACAAATATTAATTAAATTTAATTAAAATCGGCGCAACGCGAAAAAATTCACCAGTATATGTAATAAAGTTGGGAAAATGAAAGATGATATAGCATATTTCTTTGGCCAAGTATCACATTTATCCTTTTTCTTAGATGTTACACCCTTTTCCTTTATTTTGCATTTAAAATTTGCTAACAAGCAAGGAGTATGCTTTATTTACTCTTTTTTCATCATTAATATACTATTCATCTATTTTCCTATAACGTTTCTATACCTTATTTCCGTTACATATGCCCTTCCCTTAAATCTCATAATTACTATTTATTTCTTTCCATTGAATCTTTCTATTTTATTTATGTGCATTAATTTTTTTCCATAACTTAAAAGATAATTTCAATGCTCAAGGACTATTCCAATAGAAGTATTTTGCTCTCCCACAAATCTAATTCTAATCCTATACTATTTTGTAACTTCATTTGTTACAGTTTGTGCAATGTTTATATTCATGTGTTGATTTCCTCAATGCTCATGTAATAGTTAATTACATTATATTTCTATAATTAAAGTAAAGTATTTTGCTTTGTGGAGTTCTTTCTATTTGCTTATTGTTATAGCTAATTACTATTTTTTTTTCTGTTTTCTTTTTTCCTTTTAAATCTGTTGCGCCTTCTACCTTCTCTTTCCATTCTTTTCTCCTCAATTAAGTCAATTAAAAAACTATTTAAGGAAAGATGACATTATCCATCTTTAAACCACAAGACACAATTATCTTTTTCACATTGTTAAAAAATTTCTCAACATTAACGCCCAATAGTGTGTATATATATATATATATTATTATTTTTGTTATGAAATATAATATTGTATAATGGATGTCTATAACTTTTAAAGAAGTTACTCGCACTACTCTTCTCCATTATACCCACTACTTCTTACTATTATGGTTGTAACTCTCACACCTCCATAACCTCCTCCGTGATTTTCCCCCATGATCTCAATAGTTAATACCATGTTAATGGCATCCCTTTGTATTACCTATACCATCCTATAAATAGAGGGTTTGGTCATCACATTGTACACACTTGAATGCATAGTAGAAATAATAATCTTTCTTCTCTTGCTCTCTACATCTTTTGTTATTTTCTTGTTTTATGTTATTGCTTTGAGCTTAGTTTCTTAATACGTTATCAGCACGAATTGCTATATTCTTCTTATATTTTCTTTAAGAGATGAAAACCTTCCATGAGAGCAACAACCTTGCATCAATTTGGTTGAGCTTATGAAAATCTAGGCATCTCGTATGCCATATCAATGTTTTTGCTTCTATTATACAGGGAGTGTCATTTTTCAATTTTCATGAATTTTACAATTAACTTACTTTAGTATTTAAGACTTGGTCTAATTTGTGTTACTTAGCAATTTAGTTTTATTTGTGCAGATGTATACATATGGAGTACATGCTTTCGAGTTGCAAACAAGAGCATATTATGATGCCTTGATATCATCTTCCATATGTACTGCTCTGACAGTTTGCAAGCCAATATGAAAATGTTAACTATTGAGAAGGTTTCTAATTGATCTTTTAAAAAAATAAGAATTTAAATTTATGTTGTGGTCAAAATAAATTTTGTATAACTAAGATAATTTAATTCCCTTTATATTTGATCATATAGTTATTCGTGAAAAAGATCAATGTGAACTTTCAATAAAGTTCGGGAAAAAATACAGGTAGTGTTTTTATGATATTAAAAATTTTATATTTTTTAGGTGCACTTATAATTCTTCTATGTGGTCAACCTGGAAAAGTGACTCACTTCTATTTTGGCAGCGAAAATATATACATCTAATTAATATTTGGCTTTAGACACATGAAAGATGATAATAGTTATATCATGATCCATACTAACTAATTAGATGCACCCTTCTTCAAGAATCATATTTAAAAATAATAACTGTGAGGAGCAACAATATGTGATGTGCTTTTATACTGATTGATATATGTGATTGTATGACTACCCGCAAATTGACTTTCTAGATCTTATGATAATATAGTTTATTTTTTTGCATCAAATTAAATATGTGATAAGGCGATGCCGATACTATTAAATTTTATTTATCACTAGACGCGTTTTCACATGTAACCTTTGGAAGTGGTAATATTTTAAAGTCTTATGATGACTGGATGTAATGATGCCATTGATTGAGGGTAAGACGATGAGTTTAAGTCCCAACGCACCATGTTGATGAAAAGACGTTGGATTCGAGTTTCAACGCATTATGGTCTAACATGCCTTTATATGGGTAAGACATTGGGTTTAAGTCCCAATGCACCATATTGATGATATAATGATGACCAAAAAAAAAAAGTATTTTTCATTAAAAAGTATGAAGCTTGTCCCACTTGACCTCCTCCATTCTTGAAGTGAATGTGTAGCTAGCGGTGTATAATAAGTCTAAATGAAGACAAATGGTTGACCAATTAACATTTGTGTGCCAGAGACCAAAATAATATAGTCATCACTATGGTAAATGTAAAAAGGAGAAAATAAGGGTTCTCAAAATAATTCTTCAAAGGTGAAGGAATTGTATATCAATATAGTCTGAAAATATGAGGCACACTCAGACGATTATAGTCCATTTTTTGAAGGAATGCGACTTGTAGCATTGCAAATGCAAACTCGTTCTTGAAAATGAATGTGAAAATATAAATGTGATATAAAAATATGCATAAGAATGTGCTTATGCATGGTTGTATAACTACCACAACTCACCTCTAAGGGATGTTTGAGAAAAATAAAGATAATGAATATTATAAGGTGGTTACATAAATATGTCATTGGTCGCGTGTATGTGGTACGCCAAAAATATTTATGCCATCCCTTATAAAAAGTTTATTAAAGGCAAACGTAATGCAAGAAATGATTTTGCTTATGATGATTTCGACCATGACAATTATTATGATATGATTTTCTTCGTGAATGAGATATTTACCATATGAATAGTGTGATAAAATCTTATAGTACGAAATCAATTAAGAGCTCCGGAAGAGCGAATTTGTTACTACTCGAATTAATAAAATTATTCTTGACATTAATATTTTAGTAGGTCTCAAAAGAAACTACTAGAGTTTCAAATGTATTAGCCAACGTGGTTGGCTTATTGAGACTATAAATGAAAGGAAGATTGAACATCTTCATATTACAATAGTCATATCGGGTAAATATGAAAGGTTACCCAGCTTTTCTTCCATTTGTACTACAGATGTATAAGCATGATGATCGAATCACATGCCATAGTAAATTAAATGTTTACTGAAACAAATATTAGTTGGCATGACCGGTTGGCCATTCTGGTTCAATTATGATGCGAAAATTAATTGAGAATTCACATTGGCATATACTGAAGAAATAGAAGGTTCTTCAAAAATTCTCTTGTGTTGCTTATTCTCATGATATACCAGTTAAGGTTGGGATTGAATCCCTTGATTTTTGGAATGAATAGAAGGTGATATATAGATGGGGCCAGTCACCTGCCATATGGACCGTTTACTATTATATGATTTTAATAGATGCATATATTGTATGGTCACATGTGCGTTTGTTATCAACTAGCAATTTGGATTTTGCAAGGTTGATTGCTCAAATTATTAGAGCACAGTTCCAGAATATAAATATGATAATTATCTTGGTAATGCTGGTTTAAATTCAAGTTGGTTTAGCAGAAATTGTATGCCTCCAATTAAGCTAAACCATTGGTTATGAGAATAAAGATTCCAAATAGAAATTTGGTATGATGTTTATTATTTAATATACAAGAGCATTTGTATGCATCTAGCCAATAAGTTATGATAACTTCTCCTTATCAGAATTGGTTCAGGGTCAAGAACCAAATAAATTTAATCCAGAAATATAGATGTTCTATATGATTTAATTGTGCCATCACAATGCACAAAGATGTGTTCCCAAAGAAGGTTGGGAAATGTGTTGGTGATCCCAACAATAGGGGGAGAAAATGGTTAAATGAAAAAGTAATCATGGAATGAATTAATATTAGTGTACTTAGATCCTTGTACAGGAAAATGTGAACTTGAAGTTCAAGTGATAATTCATTTGCAAAATATTACCACACATATTTGCTGCCCCATAGCGAAATGTTATATTTTAGCTGCTAATGCTCCAAATAGAATAAAGTCCATGAAAAACATAGTCTATGGAACGCATGAAGCGTAATAGACTAATTGGTTCCTAAGATAAAACTTCTTGAAGAAGGAGTGGAGCAAATGATAAAGATGGTCATACTAAGGGGGCAAATTCTATATAAGAGCACTATGATATAAAACTTTATAAGACCTCATGGAAGAGGTTCAGGTACCTGAAAATAATGAGATCTCGATAAGTTATGTCTTTATTGTGTGATGATGGAACCGACGTAAAATGATCATCGATGATATTGTCGATATAATATAGCGCTCAATATTATTAATATTGACGAGGATATTGAGCTCAAATCTGTCATGGATTTTGGACAGATAAATGATTGGTCAATCAAATCAAAAATACGCAATCAAGATTAACTTCACTTGGAAAACGTGAAGTTTTGGACGGATAACCCCAACACCTGAAAGTATAAACCCAGTGGGGTGACACAAGATTTTACGTAAATATCCCGGCATTGATTATATGAACACATGTTCCCTTGTGGTGGATACAGTTGCTTTCAGATTTTAGTCTGGCAATACTCGATAAATTTGATATGCGTATATAAAAATCATTGAAGGATTTAAACTGTTCTGAAGCATATTAAGGTTCCCGATAAATTCATTTATAAAGCTTCAGCAAATCTTTATGTGGATTAGAGCAACCATGGCATATATGATTTATTTTGTGTCTATTGCAATTGATGCACTGTGTATCTTGCTAGAACCATGAGTATAAAAATATGCTAGAGAGATATAGTTTAAGATACTGGAATACTATTAGTACTATACTGCAAATGGGAATCCTTGATATAGATTTGTTTATTCTAACAAATGTCAAGGTTGTTGTTTATGCAAATGCAGGCATTTTCTAAAGTCCGTTCTTCAAACAATCTATTTGTATGTGAGAGTACTGCCATATTATTGTTTCACAAGGCAATCAATTGTTGATACTTATTCAAGTCATGTCAATATACTATCAACTGAAAAAGCAAATGACTCAATACACAACAAATATGTGACTTTTCCTTGAAGAGAAGATCCCAATAATAGTGAAGGTGATGATATTTGTTTATCTCAAGTGGAAGAAGGATATATTAAAGGAGACAGAATAAAACATATGTTTCACAAAGTTCTTTATCAGACACAATTTTTAACGAGAGGTTAAATAGATGTTCGACAAATTTGGTCGCTTGATAATTTGGTGTTTTGTTTCGTGAAGAATGAGCAACCTCAACATTTGAGAAGTTGGTATACAAGATCGGAACACGTCATATCGGAGAAACAAATTGATGTTTTCATCAGGGGGAGACAAATACGCGCTGTACTCTTTTTCCCTTTGCTAAGATTTTATCCTAGTGGGTGTTTCTTGCAAAGTTTTTAATGAGGCAGCAAATAATGCGTATTACAAGATATGTGTACTCTTTTTCTTTCACTAAGATTTCTTCCCACAGGGTTTTTTTTAGTAAGGTTTTAACGAGGCACATTAGCTATAGACATCCAAGGGGGAGTGTTATGAAATATAATATTGTATAGTGGATGTCTATAACTCCTAAAGAAGTTACTCCCACTACTCTTCTCCATTATCCTCACTACTTCTTACTATTATGGTTGTAACTCACACACCTCCATAACCTCCTCCATGATTTTCCCGCATGATCTCAATAGTTAATACCATGTTCATGGCATCCCTTTGTATTACCTACATCATCCTATAAATAGAGAGTTTGGGCATCACATTGTACACACTTGAATGCATAGAAGAAATAATAATCTCTCTCCTCTTGCTCTCTACATCTTTTGTCTATTTTCTTATTTTATGTTATTGCTTTGAGCTTAGTTTCTTAACAATTTATGAATTTACAGGTAAAAGTGCTTTAATCAAGAGATTTGAGA
The DNA here is from genome assembly GCA_005239505.1 of Nicotiana paniculata. Taxonomy (NCBI): domain Eukaryota; kingdom Viridiplantae; phylum Streptophyta; class Magnoliopsida; order Solanales; family Solanaceae; genus Nicotiana; species Nicotiana paniculata. The sequence goes on from ML352628.1 coordinate 12,357, forward strand.
ATTTTAGTTACGTTTATTGGGTAAAAATTGCGCGGGGCACCCTATTTGGTCCCCCCATTTAACTTATACCCGCTTTTTAAAAAACTTTTAACTTGTACTCACTTTTTAAATAACTTCAGCTCCCTTTCTCTCGCTGAGGTGAAGTTCACCAGTTAAGCTGAAGTTCGCTAGTTATAAAGACAAAACTTCAGCATACGGGGATGAAGTCCCCAGTTAGAAAGACAAAACTTCAGCTCTAGAGCTGAAGTTTCCCAGTTACAAGAGCTGGAATTTTGTCTTTGTAAACTGGGGAACTTCAGCCCAATATGCTGAAGTTTTTGTCTTTATAACTGGGGAACTTCAGCCCCGTATGCTGAAGCTCCCCAGTTACAAAGACAGAACTTCAGCTCTAGAGTTGAAGTTCCCCATTTACAAAGACAAAACTTCAGTGCTAGAGTTGAAGTTTTCCAGTGTAACTGGGGGAACTTGAGCCCCATATGCTGAAGTTTTTGTTTTTATAACTGGAGAACTTCAGCCCCGTATGCTGAAGTTCCCCAGTTACAAGACAACAACTTCAGCTCTAGATCTGAAGTTCGCAAGCTAATTCAGGTCCGTCTACTAGAATGCTGATGTTTTGCGTTATTGCCTTTTGCTACTTCAGCCCCGTATGCTGAAGCTATGCGCAAAAGCGGGTACGGGTGAACTTTTTTTACAAACCAAATATAAGTTAAAACGTGGCACAAAAATTGGGTACTGATGCAAAAGCTCCTTTATTGGAGGTTAAGTATAAATAATATTTTAAAGTAGAGGGGGGTAAATGTGAACAATTTACCCTTTTACCTAGCCCTTTTATACAGTAGAACCGCCGTTTTCCTTTGCCCTCTTATCTCTAGACGCTTGGTCATCTAACATTCTTGTTGTTGTTTTGGATCTCGTTTCGTCCCGGTAATTGAAGAATCGATATTTGTTCTTTTGCAGCAGTTTCTGTTTAAATTAAAGTTTTGCAATTTGTGTTAGTTTTGAGTTTTCAGAGCGTCAAATTCTTAGTCCTTAAACCCTAAACGAACATCGGTTGAAACTTCTTATATATTGCACTTTCCTGTATCAGCGACTGCTTTCTGATTCCCCATGCCACCCCGACTTTCAATTTTGGACTTGTTTGTTGATCGCCTCTGCCAATTTATTTATGCATGGGAATATTGACTTTTCTACTGTTCAAGGTAAAACTGGTGGCTTTTGCCCTTTGCTCATGGAATTGAAGCTCTTCGGGATCATTAATATCTATCTGACTTGTGAATATGTTATCAGTTGTTAACTTTATTATAAGTGGTGAAATCAACATATCCTTTTCCTTTTATCCCCTTTCTTGTTAACCTTACATTTATCTTTAAAATAGATATGATAATCTAATATAAGACTTGTATCTGTCTGCAGCCAGATGGGTGATGTTCTCCCTCTGCCTGCCTCTCCCCTCCCCTGCTTTGAACCTCTCGCCTTCGCAGGATTATGATGGTTTCTTATCACAAGTGCAGGCGGAGCTGGAAGGGTGTGGTTTCTATATTGAAGATGGCTAGGTTGCCTACGGGAACTGAAATTGACCGTAAGTTTTTGGGCTTCTTCTCTTGAAATATATCCGTGCATTCTCTATCACATCTGAACAGATTGTTAATTTGGTTGTCTTACTAGTACCTGCGGTAAACACATACCATGAGTATCTATCCTAGGATATCTCCAGTATCTTTGAATGAATTCTAGTACGAAACACTAGTTTTTGGTGCTCTTTAAAAGTAGAATCCATTTATGATACCTGGTACTGAAGTGGGTGGGGTGTACAAACTCTTCTTCTGGGTGGGAATGTGTTGGACAACTTTTAGATTGTACAAGCTCCGATCTGGAACTTGAGAAATGCATAAGTTGACAATGTTTTCAAGTGTGGTTTAGTCTTTTCATTGACATTGCTACAAATTTAGGATGTTTCCTTTTTCCAGAGGTACTAATAGTATGTCAAGTTCCACGAATAAAATAAAAATAACGTGTCAAGTTCCCATTCCCATTTGGTCGTAGGATTTCCTTTGAAGTTCTTTTTCTGTCAGGTATTGCATCTGGGATTCTGCGTTGCTAAGATCTAACTTCTTGCTAGTCAATTCGATTTGCACCTTTGCCAATTCTTGTTGTGAATCACTCAACGTTTTCCCTTGATCAAGTATGCGATTGTTCTTCTCTGTTCCCTCTCTCTCAAGGTTGTTAATTTTCAGTTGGCAAGCCAATAAATCGCTTTGAGCTTCCAGCCTTGCATTTCTCATATCTCTCTTCAGATCTTCCACTTGCTTCACTAGACTACCATTATCTTGGTTAGCTGTCTTTAACATATTTTCAGTATCAATCAGTCTAACCTTAGTATTCCTAAGTTCAGTGGTTAAGGTTTGAATCCTTGCGTCCTCCAATGGAGGCATTCCGGAAGCCCTTGCTCGCCAAAACAGAAAAGCCTCGCATAAATTTTTAACCAGCTCCGCCAATAAGCAAATGGGTTGCCACTCATTTGGTCTAAAGTCTCGAAAGACTATACTACCAATGACTCCACATACCATGCCCAAAACACCGAAATAGGTGTTGGCGGAGAAGTTGCAAGAACCAAAATTAGAATCTACACTAGGGCAGCCCCATTTGACAAATATAGCCAACCACTCTTGGATGTACATTCAATGTAAAATCTACCAAGAATGGCTGCAGCCAGGGGACCTGCAAAATTGAAGCATTTTGCGTAATGTTCGGCTATCATATTTCCAAAATACTTGGCCCAATGAAACTCTAGCCAGTAAAATAACACAGAGAAAACCATTATAACAGGACCACCTAAGCGCAAACCAAGTTTGCAGCTCTTAGTCTCACCCTTGATTGCTTCAAAAAGGCCAACATGAAAGAGCAAGAAAAAACGAGACAAAAAAAGAATAAATTGACCCAATGTCTTCCAACATTGTCTTGCATCCACGGCGCAGCAGTTAAAGAAGAGACAAAGCTGTGCGAGGAAGAGTGAATGAAGAAAGAAGTAGTGAGTGACAAAAAGAAAGAGAGAGGTGATATATAGGAGCTCGGAAGAGAGAAGTAGTGAGAGACAAAAAGAAAGAGAAGAAGAGAGAGGTGATATATAGGAGCTCGGAAGAAAGAAGTAGTGAATGACAAAAAGAAAGAGAAATTTTATGATGTGTGACATATGTCATGTCATACTTCTGTCAGGGTGTCAATAATTGACATTTGGAATTATGGGACCATATTTCTTTGTTTATTTTTTGACTGGTCTATCTTCGAGTTCATTTGAATGTTTTCATTAACAAAAAACTCAATCCTACATCGCATTTTGAGGAAGAAAGTAAAAGCACGAAGGGTGATGCCGTACCGTGATTCATGTTATCTTACATTGTATATTGCATTGTGAGGAAAAGGGTAAAAGCACGAAGGGTGATGTCGTGCCATTAATTACATTTCTGGCATTATACTTGCTTCATTAGCATATTTCTGATAAATTGCCTTCTTGTCTGCTCCTATGTGCTTAATTAACTGCTCTATCTCACTTGTTACCCCATTATCTGCTCCAGTATCCCCCTACTTATCTGTTTAGCTCTTGCTTTGTTTTTCCATGATATACGTTGTAGAATAGGACAGGTTAACGTTTGTTGTCAAGTCTAGCCTCGCCACTACTTCGGCCGAGGTTAGGCTCGGCACTTACTCAGTACATGGGGTCGGTTGTACTGATGCTACACTGCACATATTATTGTTGTGAAGATCTCGCACTCGGACCCAGTGGACAACATTGAGGGAGTCTCCTTCAGTCCACTCCAGAGGCTTCAAGGTATACCCGCTGGCGTTCGTGGGCCTTGGCGTCTCTCCTATCCCTAGTTCTTTATTTCTGTCTTGTCTTCCCTCTAGTTTAAGCGACAATCATGTATTTTCTTTCAGACATTGTATTTAGCACTTCTATAGACAGTTCGCGAGTTTGTGACTCCAGGTTTTGGGGAATTATTGCGACGTTGTATTATGTTATCTGTACTTAGCTTGGGATTTATCTACTATTGCTGTTAGAAATTGTAAAGTGTTTTTAGTTAATTCTGTTAATTTGGTGTTATCATGTTTGTTTAACTATACACGTTGGCTTGTCTAGCGGGTTCAACGTTAGACGCAGTCACAGTCTGAAGGTGGGTTTTCGGGTCGTGATAAGTTGATATCAGAGCTCTATGTTGCTTAGGTCTCACAACTCACGGAAAACTTGGTAGAGTATGAGGGATCGGTACAGAGACGTCTGTATTTATCCCCAGAGGCTGCAGAGTTAGGATAACTTCACATTCTTTCATCTTTGTCGTGCGAGATGAATTCTAAGTGCTGATTGAGTTTCTATTCTATTCTCTCGTAGATGGAGAGGACGCGTGCTTTCCTTGGGTCAGATCAGCAACATGATACTCATGCTACAGCTTCTACGAGGGGCAGAGGTCGAGGACGAGGATGTGCTAGAGGCCGAGGCCGTGCTAGAGGCCGAGGCCGGGGCCGGGGCCGGGGTCGCGCTCAGCCCAGAGCAACAACCCAAGTAGAGGATCCTCAAGTCGAGTTTGACGAGGATATCCCAGTTCCGGCAGTCCCAGTTGGACCAGCTCAGGCTCCAGAGGGGTTTATAGCTACCCCAGTGCTTCCGGACGCTCTTGTCCGTCTAGTAGGACTCATGGAGAGTGTAGCTCAGGCAAGTCTTCTTCCTACTGCACCAGCCATCTCTCAGGCTGGGGGAGGTACCCAGACTCCTTCCACTCGCACGCCAGAGCAGCTAGCCCCACAGTTTCAGACTCCGGCACCTCAGCCAGCCGGAGTAGCTCAACAGGGTATTGCAGCACCGGTAGTTGAGGGAGCAGCTATGTCAGCGAATTATTTGTAGAGACTGTACAGGTTCACCAAGTTATTCACTGCTACTTTTACTGGTGCACCATCAGAGGGCCCCCAGGACTATTTGGACAGCTGCCATGAGGTTCTTCGGAACATGGGCATAGTGGAGTCCAACGGAGTTGACTTCGCTACTTTTCGGTTATCTGGCGCAGCCAAGACTTGGTGGAGGGACTATTGCTTAGCCAGACCAGCTGGGTCTGCACCTTTGACTTGGATTCAATTCTCAGAGGTATTCTTGGGGAAGTTCCTTCCCATTACTCAGAGAGAGAACCTTCGGAGGCAGTTTTAGTGTCTCCAGCAAGGATCTATGACAGTCACTCAGTACGAGACTAGGTTTATTACTCTGTTCCGGCATGCTCTTATGATACTTCCCACTGATCAGGAGAGGGTTCAGAGATTTATTGAGGGATTGGCCCAACCTATCAAACTTCAGATGGCTAGAGATTCAGGTACATATATTTCCTTTCAGGATGCGGCCGATGTGGACAGGAGGATTGAGACTATTTTATCACAGAGTGGAGGTCAGGGGGCTAACAAGAGACCCCGTCATTTTTGTATATTCAGTGGAGTCTCATCTGGAGGCAGAGATTCTGTCGGCAGAGGTCATCCTCCCCGACCCTTTCAGTCAGCACTTCGGGCTTCTCACCGTGCACCGCCTGCTCCTATTAATGTACCACCAGCACCTATCAGTGCACAACCGCTTCAGAGCTATCATGGTGCTTATCAGGGTCGTCCGGGGCAGTTCCAGGGTCCCCAGCCATATCAGCAGAGGCCATGTTATTCTTGTGGTGTTCTGGGGCATATTGCCAGGTATTGGCCCCGAGCTTCTAGTGGTCCCCAGTATCAGAGTTACCGTGCCTTCGTTCCCGCAGCAGGTGCACCCCTACCCCCTCAGCCAGCCAGGGGTGGTGGTCGTGGTGCCAGAGGTGGAGGACATACTCATAGATGTGGAGCTCAACCCACGAGAGGTGGAAGTCAGATTGCAGCAGGTAGACCCAGGGATGTTCAGATTGGAGGGGCTCCACCCCGTTGTTATGCTATTCTTGCCAGACCCAAGGCTGAGGCCTCCGATGCAGTTATCACAGGTACGGTTTCAGTTTGCAGCCAATATGCTTCGGTATTATTTGATCCGGGTTCTACGTTCTCCTATGTGTCTTCATACTTTGCCCCCTATTTGAGCATGCCTCTTGATTCTTTGAGTACTTCTGTGTATGTAGCCACCCGGTGGGTGATTCTATTGTGGTAGATCGAGTCTATCATTCTTGCTTAGTTGTCATTGGTGGTTTGGAGACTCGAGTAGATTTATTGCTTCTTGATATGGTAGACTTTGATGTGATATTGGGTATGGACTGGTTATCTCCCTATCATGCTATTCTGGACTGTCATGCCAAGACCGTGACCTTAGCCTTACCTAGAGTACCTCGTTTAGAGTGGAGAGGGACTCCTAGTCATTCTTCTGGTAGGGTTATTTCTTATATAAAGGCTCGGCTCATGGTCGAGAAGGGTTGTTTGGCTTATTTGGCCTATGTTCGTGATTCTAGTGCCGAGGTTCCTTCGATAGAGTCCGTGCCCGTGGTTCGTGACTTTCCAGAGGTATTCCATACTGACCTGCTGGGTATGCCACCTGACAGGGATATTGATTTCTATATTGATTTAGTTGAGGGCACTCAGCCCATTTCTACTCCCCCCTATCGTATGGCTCCACCAGAGTTGAAGGAATTAAAGGATTTGTTGGATAAAGGCTTCATCAGGCCTAGTGTTTCTCCTTGGGGTGCTCCCGTGTTGTTCGTGAAGAAGAAAGACAACTCAATGAGGATGTGTATTGACTGCCGGCATTTGAATAAGGTTACTATCAAGAACAAATATCCTTTGCCGAGGATTGATGACTTATTTGATCAGCTTCAGGGTGCTTCAGTGTTCTTTAAGATAGACTTGAGATCTGGTTACCCTCAGCTGAGGATCAGGGCGTCTGATGTTCCTAAGACGGCTTTTTTCACTCGTTATGGGCATTATGAGTTTTTGGTTATGTCGTTTGGGTTGACAAATGCCCCCGCTGCTTTTATGGAGTTGAGGAATCGGGTATTCAGGACTTATTTGGACTCATTCTTGATTGTGTTTATAGATGATATCTTTATTTATTCCCGTAGTCGAGAGGAGCATGATCAACATCTTTGGGTTGTTCTCCAGACTCTGAGAGATCGGTAGTTGTACGCCAAGTTTTCTAAGTGCGAGTTCTGGTTGAGTTCTGTGGCATTCTTGGGCTACGTTGTGTCGGCAGAGGGTATTCAGGTGGATCCCCAGAAGGTTTCAGCAGTTAGAGATTGGCCTAGGCCCACTTCAGCCACAAATATTCGGAGCTTCTTAGGCCTAGCAGGCTATTATCGCCGGTTCGTGGAGGGGTTTTCATCTATAGCAGCTCCGATGACCAAGTTGACACAGAAGGGTGTTCAGTTCAGATGGTCTGAGGAGTGTGAGGCGAGCTTTCAGAAGCTCAAGACAACATTGACCACATCACCAGTGTTGGTATTGCCCACAGGTTCAAGTCCGTATACCGTGTACTGTGATGCTTCACGAGTTGGGCTCGGTGCGGTATTCATGCAGGATGGAAAGGTCATAGCCTATTCTTCTCGTCAGTTGAAGATTCATGAGAAGAACTATCTAGTCCATGATTTGGAGCTTGCAGCTATTGTTCACGCTTTGAAGATTTGGAGGCACTATATCTACAGAGTGCCATGTGAGGTGTTCACGGACCATAAGAGCTTGCAGTATCTGTTCAGACAGAACGAGTTGAACATGAGGCAGAGGAGATGGTTAGAGTTGTTGAAAGATTATGATATGACCGTTCTTTATCATCCGGGGAAGGCCAATGTGGTGGCCGATGCTTTGAGCCGTAAGTCAGTCAGTATGGTCAGTCTAGCTTATTTAACAGTCGGGCAGAGACCTCTTGCGTTGGATGTTCAGGCCTTAGCCAACCGATTTGTGAGATTGGAGGTTTCTGAGACTAGCAGTGTGTCGGCCCATACCGTGGCCCGTTCTTCATTGTATGATCGTATTCGGGCCAGGCAGTATGATGATCGTTATTTATGTACTCTTAGAGATATGGTTCGGCACGGAGGTGCCAAGCAGATCACAGTGGATGATGAGGGAGTTCTGAGGATGCAGGGCCGTATTTGTGTGCTCGATGTTGATGTCATTCGTGAGTTGATACTTCAGGAGGCCTATAGTTCCCGGTATTCCATTCATCCGGGCGCCGCAAAGATGTACCAGGACTTGTGGCAGCATTATTGGTGGCGTAGAATGAAGGAGGATATTGTAGCTTATGTAGCTCGATGCTTGAATTGTCAGCAGGTGAAGTACGAGCACCAGAGACCCGGTGGGTTGATGCAGCAGATTCAACTTCCTGAGTGGAAGTGGGAGCGTATCACCATGGACTTTGTAGTTGGGCTCCCACGGACTCAGAGGATGGTTGATGCAGTTTGGGTTGTTGTGGATAGGCTGACCAAGTCAGCGCATTTTATTCCGGTATCAGTTTCGTATTCAACAGAGAAGTTGGCAAAGATTTACATGAGAGAGATTGTTAGATTGCATGGTGTTCCCATATCCATTACATCAAACCGAGGTACTCAGTTTACCTCCCATTTCTAGAGAGTATTTCAGCGAGAGTTGGACACACATATTGATTTGAGCACATCATTTCATCCTTAGATGGACGGACAGTCCGAGCGTACTATTTAGATTTTGGAAGATATGTTGCGTGCCTGTGTTATTGATTTTGGTGGGTCATGGGACCAGTTCTTTCCTTTAGCTGAGTTTTCCTACAACAACAACTATTAGTCGAGCATTCAGATGGCTCTATACGAGGCGTTGTATGGTAGACGATGTTGGTCTCCAGTCGGATGGTTTGAGCCGGGAGAGGCTAGATTGTTGGGTTATGAGTTAGTCTAGGATGCCTTGGACAAGGTGAAGATTATTCAGGATAGACTTCGTACAACTCAGTCCAGGGAAAAGAGTTATGCGGATCACCGAGTTCGAGATTTAGCTTTCATGATAGGAGATCAAGTGTTTCTTAGAGTGTCGCCTATGAAGGGCGTGATTAGGTTCGGGAAGAAGGGCAAGTTGAGCCCTAGGTACATTGGTCCATTTGAGATTTTGGAAAATATAGGAGAGGTGGTATACAGACTTGCCTTACCACCGCATTTATCAGCCGTGCATCCAGTGTTTCATGTATCTATGCTCCGGAGGTATATTGCAGATCCATCTCATGTTCTTGACTTCATCGGTGTCCAGTTAGACCAGGATTTGTCTTATGAGGAGGAGCCATAAGCTATATTGGCCAAGCAGGTTCGCCAGTTGAGATCGAAGAGTTACCCTTCAGTTTGTGTTCAGTGGATGGAGAAGTCAGCTTGTCGAGGCAGCTACTTGGGAGTCCGAGTCTGATATGCGGAGCCGTTATCCCCACCTTTTCCTCGACTCAGGTACCTTTCTATGTCCGTTCGAGGACGAACATTTATTTTAGAGGTGGAGATTGTGATGACCTAAAAGGTCATCCTGTGTATATTTAGCTCAATCTGTGTTCCGAGGCCTCGAAAGCTTCTGTTAACCTCACCTTGATGTACGTGCGCAGCCTGGGTATGTAGCCGGGAAGCCTTTATGTGAAAATTTGATAATAAGTGGAATTTGTAGTAATTAATTGAATACAGTTGACTTTCGTCAACATTTTTGGTAAACGGACCCGGACCCGTGAATTGGCGGTCCCGGAGGGTCCGTAGGAAAATATGGGACTTGGACGTATGCCCGGAATCGAATTTCGAGGTCCCAAGTCCGAGAAATAAATTTTTAAAGAAAATGGTTTTCTGAAAATAATAAAGGCTTTTGAAAATGAAATTTGATTTGAAATCTTTGTTACCGGGCCCGTATTATGGTTCCGGAGTCCGAAACAAGTTTAATATATGTTATGTGAGTTATCTGTAAAGTTTGGTGTAAAACGGACTCAATATGACGTGCTTCAGATCAAAATTGGAATAATTAAGTCTTATGAAGTTTTAAGAAAATTCTATGAGTTTGAGGTTTAATTCATTGATTTTGACAATATTTTGGTGATTTAAATGCATAAATACGTCTGTAGGATGATTTGGGAGTCGTGTGTGTTTTTGGTTTTGAGACCCGAGGGCTCGGGTGAGTTTCAGGTAGTTAACAGGGTGTAAAAAGATGGAAAACCTGGTCTTTTGTTGATTTTCTGGTGTCTGGTGTGTGTCTCTATGCGATCGCATAAGCCTAGCCGCGATCGCATAGTACTGGGCTGGGAGGGGTCATTGATGCTCTATGCGATCGCAATGTCTACTCCGCGATCGCATAGTGTACTAGGTAGGTCGGGGGTTTGGGGGTAGATTGGTCTGTGCGGTCACGACCTTTTTTCCGCGATCGCATAGGGTGGGACTCCATAGCTCTGCGATCGCGTTACCATCCTTGCGATCACATAGTTTCAACAAGGTCTTCCTCTGCGATCACAACCCCTCTTCTGCGATCGCAGAGAGCATTTTCGCTCAATTATTTAATATGTCCAAAACAGAACACTTGTTACGGGATTCTTCTCATTCTTCACCTTTTTCTTCTTCTCAAACCCCCATTGAATACATCAAAGCCATTTTCTCCTCCATATCCATTTGGGTAAGTGTTCCTAACACCAATGTCTTTCACTTTCCTTCCCTAATCACTAGAATCTAGGCCTAAAATCCTAAAATCAAAGTAGAAATTTGGGATTTGGGTAGAGTTAGGGCTTTGAGAATTTTGGGTAATTCAACCTCAGTTTGGGGTCGGATTTCAAAACAAATTATATATTTGAAATCGTGGGGGTATGGGTGATCGGGTTTTGGTCCGAGCCTCGTGTTTGGACCAAGCGGGCCCGGGGTCGAATTTTGGTATTTTTGGAAGAATGCTAGATGAGATTGTATTAATGAGTCATTATTGATGTTAATAAGTTAATTATGTCTATATATTGTTGTTCCGAAGTTGAATTCAAAAGGAAAGGCGGTGTTAGAGGCTTGATTGCTATTTTTGGACCCGAGATAAGTGTCTTGCCTAACTTTGGTGAGTGAATATGTATTGTATGTTATGTGCTAATTGTTTATCATGTTCAATTCATAGGTGAAGTGACGAGTACCTATGCATTGTGTGTCAAGCATGCCCGTGAGTCTATTTTGATGAAATTCTTGTTCTTAATTCCATAGTCATTGTATTATGAAATTGTCTCTACTTGGAAGTTGATTGCTGTTGAAAATCCTCGTCGATGAACTTGTGATGTAATGGTTCTAGTGAGGACCCAATTGTAAAGGATATACTTGGAAAAGTTGGTTACAACTGAGACCCTTGCTGGGCAATTTGTTATGATAATGACTGATATTTTTCCCTTGCCAGGTGAGCATGATTTGTGATTCCGCTATGCTGCATTCCTTGCCATTTTGAAAATTGTCATTGCATTGGTGAGGAAGAGTGTAAAGCACAAAGGGTGATGCCATGCCATGATTTACATTGATTACATCATATATTGCATAATGATGAAGAGAGTAAAATCACGAAGGGTGATGCCGTGCCATGATTCATGTTATTTTACATCGTACATCGCATTGTGAGGAAGGGAGTAAAAGCACAAAGGGTAATGCCGTGCCATGATTCATGTTATTTTACATCATACATCGCATTGCGAGGAAGAGAGTAAAAGCACGAAGGGTGATGTCGTGCCATGATTCATGTTATCTTACATCGTACATTGCATTGTGAGGAAGAGGATAAAAGCACGAAGGGTGATGTCGTGCCATGATTCATGTTATCTTACATCGTACATTGCATTGTGAGGAAGAGGATAAAAGCACGAAGGGTGATGTCGTGCCATTAATTACATTTCTGGCATTATACTTGCTTCATTAGCATATTTCTTATAAATTGCCTTCTTGTCTGCTCCTATTTGCTTAATTAACTGCTCTATCTCACTTGTTACCACATTATCTACTCCCGTATCCCCCTACTTATCTGTTTATCTCTTGCTTTATTTTTCCATGATATATGTTGTAGAATAGGACATGTTAACATTTGTTGTCATGTCTAGCCTCGTCACTACTTCGGCCGAGGTTAGGATCGGCACTTACTCAGTACATGGGGTCGGTTGTACTGATGCTACAATGCACATCTTATTGTTGTGCAGATCCCGCACTCGAACCCAGTGGACAACATTAAGGGAGTCTCCTTCAGTCCACTCTAGAGGCTTCAAGGTATACTCGCTGTCGTTCGTGGGCCTTGGCGTCTCTCCTATCCCTAGTTCTTTATTTCTGTCTTCTCTTCCCTCTAGTTTTGAGAGACAATCATGTATTTTCTTTCAGACATTGTATTTAGCACTCCTATAGACAGTTCGTAAGTTTGTGACTCCAGGTTTTGAAAAATTATTGTGACGTTGTATTATGTTATCTTTACTTAGCTTGGGATTTATCTACTATTGCTATTAAAAATTGTAAAGTGTTTTTAGTTAATTCTGTTAATTCGGTGTTATCATACTAGTTTAATTGTACATGTTGGCTTGTCTAGCATGTTCAACGTTAAACACACTCACGATCTGAAGGTGGGTTTTCAAGTCGTGATACTTTTTTAACTTTTATAAGTGATATTCTTAAAAAGGAAATTAATAAATTTCTTTAGGTCTCGATATATGTGCTAACAAAAAGCACGAAAAGTAAATTATTAAAATAAGATTGTGAGAATGATATTGAAAACAAATTAATGATATTACTAGGCATTAACTGTGTTACAAGATGCATGAAGTCGGATAAGCTGACTTCAAATTCAATGTGTTTCTCAAGTTTAACGAGCAATTTTAGGAGGTTGAACATTTTTTTTTAAAGTATAAGAAATGCATATTATATACATACATGTCTATTTATGGTTATGAAGATTTTTGAGTTAGATATTACACACTAAAATTTTAAAAAATGAGATTCAATTATTTGAGTAAGAATATACTAAGCAACCTTGAGAAATTATTTATTCCAGGCTTATAAAAAAATATACAAACAATAAAGTTTCAAAGAGCTCCACCTCCGGCATCACCAATTGGAGGTCTTAGAGACATGCGACCATATAAACTTTTGTATATTTAATTTTTTTATAAATTTTTGTATATTTTATTTGTTGTATTGTATTGGAGTTTAATATTTATAGAAATTTAGATGATATGGAATACATATGTAACTAAATTGTGACTTTAATGATATTTTTATTACCGCGCGAAACGCGGCTAGAATCACTAGTTTTCTAATAAGTTTCATCGAATAGAAAAGATACAAATGTATAGGAATTTTACATATTGGTGAAATAAAATAGTGTAAATATTTACATAAAATCAAGCTAATATGAATTTCATTATCATTATTAGAGTTTTCTAAAAAAACAAAAAAGAGCAAAAAAGAAGTTTCAATAAATTTTATTTTTATCTCCACATCATATCATATCATCATACTTATATATATGAAGCCGAAAGTGTCAGATTGAAAGACCTAAGTACTATTTTGCCCTTTAAGCAAGTACAATTTCAAAAAGAGTAAATGCACATTTCAATATTTGTAACAAATGTGCAATTTATATCAACATTAAATGATATAGTTATGTTGCACCGCAATGATAAGTATTAATTTCTATAATTAGTCTAAATTGCTATCCAACTAAGCTTCTCTTCGTTTCTATTAAACATAAGGGTAATTTGATGAGTTTAGTGATCTAAAATGTTATTAGAACAAATTAAAGAAGAAACAATTAGAACTCCTATATTGTATTGTTAATAATAAACCAGGATTTTTGGTATATGTTCAGTTGACATTGGGAATTAAATTGGACTAAATTTGTGCTAATTTAGATTAAACTAATGATGTTGTCCGGCAAAGTCTAATGGCTAATTAACAAATTAACAGTAGTTGAATTCCAATAGTAACATATATCCTTTCAAATCATATCATATGTGGCCTACAATTACAATTATGTTGTCGAACCTACTTAAGTTAGAAAATCACATCTGTCTCGTTAGCAATTACTCCTTTGCACTAAGCTGCGTTTGCTTAAAGAACATTAAAACCAACTGTTGAAGTGTCTTCCATGAGCTTCAGATGCTATCAACCAAAAATTCTATAATAATAAAATCATTACAATTGCAATAGGATTCTTCTTATATATCCAAAACGCACGCCATATATTTCATATCGAGACGAATCAAGACTTATAAATATGTTTAACAATTATTTTTTAAAATACGATAAGTCAAATATATTTTAGAAGCTATATAATTATTTAATGAAGGAAATCTATGGGATATCTCTCAACACATAAGTTACTTTACGAATTAATGTTTTTAGTTCTTTGTTAAAGAAAATTTCAAAAGGGACTTTTAACTTCTTTCCATATCATTTTTTTAAGCTCTAAACCAATAATTTTGACAAGTTACCTCTGAATTTTTCAAGTTATAACTCATGGTTTCGATGGATGGAATTTGTGGTTGTGACGCCATAAAGAAGGGCATGCATGTCAAAAAGAAGAACTAACACGATTATAGACTGCAAGTAAACAATTAAAGAAGCAGTGCACGTATGGATGGTCGTTACATATCATTTCATATTGTATTATATTAATATTGCATTATTTTTATGATACAATATTTGGAGAAATTGTATCATTCACTTTAATTTCATGATGTCATACACCAGCAATATGAAAAATAAACTTACAATATTGTAAAGAAAAAGTAAGGTACGAGGTAAAATTAATATATGAAAAGGTAGAGTAAAAGATAAAATATGATTATAGAACGAAATGGGAAAAATAAGGTAAGGACGCGATCATACTAATCGACATTACATAAAATGATACTTTTTGTCATTACGTAATGATGAATATAATGATACGATACAACTTCTTCTTCTTTTTATATATTATACATAAAACTTCAGTTCTTTCTACCCATTTAAGGAGCTGAATGAGTGAAGTTCCTCCTCAGTAGTGAATTAAGTAAGCGTTTCTCATGTAAGGAAATCAAGAAAAATGTCACCAGCAGTAGCCATATCTGTTTGTGAAAAAATAATAAATTATTGTTGCGTGTAATTTAATTTATCGAAGTCTAAGGTCTGTAATAAAGTAATTGCATGTTTTTGTTTTGCAGAAGTAGATAATGCAGAAACAACTTGACAAATTTCAAGTTAGCTGAAAGAAACAATTATGCTGGTTAAACTTCCTGTGACATATCATGGGCAGATCAATTGGGACGGAAGCCTGCAGCATATGAGTACAACACGAATAACTAGGAATTAAGCTGAAAAGGGGTCTTTCAGCAAGGTTGGATACTATGTGAAAAGAGATGTTGATAACTAGGAATGAAGCTGAAAAGTAGCCGTTTGAAATTGAATCTCTGCCTTAGTGATTTTCCATAGAGATTTCCCGAATCGTAGGAGATCAGAGAATGGCGTGGATCTTGAAAAGATAAAGCAAGAGATTTTACCTGAATATGGTATGACAATACTCTGCTATGGCTCAAGAATACTTGAATTGTTAGCCAAAATTAGTCATGGAGACAGGCAAAGGCTCTGCCATGGGAAGAGGGGAGAGAGATGTTAAACAATAGATTTCAACCAAATTTGTACGGTAATGTTAAAAGAAGGAAAATGGGAAAAGAACAGTGAGGAGTGACTATTACGAGGAGATATGGTTTCTACCAATTTGGGCTTCGTCTGAAGAGATTTCAATATGGGCTCGACTCGAGGCTTAATTGGCGGGCTAGTTTAGACAATACTTGGGCCTAGAGTGCACATTTCCCTTCTTCTTTGTATATTTCTTTAGGTTTCTATTTTGATTTAAAATACTTTTATAAGTTTATTAGCTATATTATGTAATACTACATAATATTAATACATTAATATTAGCCTTACAATAATCGTGATAGCTATTTACAAAATAACCTACACTAATTGTTAAAAATGCCATCATAAGATTAAATATTTATAAAACGTACAATTACAAAAAAAACATATATCATTACTTGATTATATAAATGAAAAGTGATTACACTTTGCAACAATAATAACAACAAAAACAACAACAACAACAACAACAACAATAATAATAATAATAATAATAATAATAATAATAATAATAATAATAATAATAATAACTATCGTAGAAATAGTTTTATTAACAACAAGGAAGTGAATTTGTGTTAAAAATAATAGAATGCTCATTTTATATTATTAGTAATACGAGAAGCTTAAAGAAATAGTTTGGAAGAAAGGAGGGACAAAATTGGATGTCAACAATATTAAAAAGAGAGTAGTGAAATGTAATGACCCGACCGGTCATTTTGAGCTCTAGCACGTTGTTCATCAGGTTGAGGCAATGAGCAACTTCATTTCAAGTATTGTGACTTGTACGCATGGTCGGAATTGAAATTCAGGAAGTTCGGGTGGATTTGAAAAGAAAAATTCTCATTTCGGAAGCCTTAAGTTGGAAGAATTAACTAAGATTGAAATTTGGAGTAAACGACCTCCGAATCAGGATTTGAAGGTTCCAACAGGTTCGTATGAGGATTTCAGGCTTGGGCGTATGTTCGGATCGGGAGTCGGATAACCCGGGAGCGTTTCGACGCATATTATGGAAGATAGCATTTTAGAAGAATTTCATAAATTTGGGTTGGAAGGCATTTCAGTGTTATAAATGTCCGTTTGGGATTCAGAGCCTGGGAATAGCTCTGTATGGTGATTCAGTTGGGACCGCAACCGGAAGTGAATTCGGATGTCCGTAGGTCATCTTGAAGTCATTTGGCTAAAGATAGGAATTTGAAGGTTTTTGAGAAATCCGATAGGAATTGGAAATTTTGATATCAGGGTCGGAATGCGATTCCGGAAGTTGAAACAGGTCCGTAATGTCGAATATGAATTGTGTGCAAAATTTGGGGTCAATCGGACGTGATTTGATAGGTTTCAGCATCGAATGTAGAAGTTTGAAATTTCAAAGTTCATAAAGTTGGATTGGAGTGCGATTCGTGGTTTCGACGTTGTTTGATGTGATTTGAGGTCTCGGGAAAGTCCGTGTGATGTTATGGGACCGAGTCTGTGATTGGATGGGGTCCCGGGGGCCTCGGATGTGTTTCAGATCATTTAGGGTTGTTTTGAGATGGCTAATGCTGGTGTCTGGTGTTGTTCTTTGCGTTCGCGAGGATCCCTTCGTGTTCGCGAAGAAGAATTTGGCATCAGGGACTTTTCTCTTCGCGTTCGCGAAGAAGAAAAATATCTATTTCGCAGGTCTGACTTCAGAGGCTCATATCTCACAATCTAAAAGGAATTTTGAGATGATGAAAAAATGAAAGTTGTAGCCCTTTGTGTTTAGTTTCTATAAAAGTAAACTTTTTAGCATTTGGATTTGTGTACAAATATACATGGCTGTTACACTACAGGGTGTCCGGGAAGATGAAGAAGAAATTTGTGTTGCACAGGGCTAACTTTGGCAGCTTATATATCTTGAAATCTATAAGGAATTGAGAGATCACCAAAACAAGAAAGTTTTAGATCTTGTAGCTAGTTTTCAAAACATTAAACCATTTGTCATTTGGAGTTTTTTGCAAAAAGTTATGACTATTCTACTAGAGGCTATCTGAGAAGCGTTTGGAATTTGCCTTTCGAGATTTTTGTTCTTCGCGAACGTGACGGTAGGCCCGCGAACGCGAAGAAGACTTGCCTGGCAGTGTTTAAGTTTGCAAAAAATGGGCTAGGCTCATTTCATCTCATTTCCTCCATGGGAGACGACCTAGGGGTGATTTTGGAGCTCCATCTTCATCATCTATGTCAAGGTAAGTGATTCCCACCTCTTTCAAGTTAAATACTTGGATTATATATATATATATATATATTTTAACATGGAAATTTATGGAAAATTAGTGAAAATTTGGGGTTTTGGTAGAAAACCTAGAATTGGTAGTTTTGAATTTTGATCATGAATATTAGAGTAAATTATATATTTGAGTTAGTAAGGCCATTGGTAGAGTTTATCTTCGAGAAATTTCGTTATTCGGGCACGTGGGCCTGAGGGCATTTTGATCAATTCTTCGAGCGGAGTTGGGAATTTATATAATTTGAATTATTAACAAGTATTAGAGTATATTTTCATTAGTTTGCCGTTATTTGGCTAGTTTGGAAGCGTGGTGCAACGATTTGAGTCATCGGAAGGGCTTGGAAGCCGGTTATGGAATTTCGGAGTGAGGTAAGTCTCCTTTCTAACTTTGTGAGGGAGAAGTTGTCCCCATAGGTGAACTAATTAATTATGTGCTACTATTTGCGGGGTGCTACATACGCACGAGGTGACGGGAGTCCGTGCGTAGCTACTAATATGCTATGTACGGGTAGTGTAGGACCCACTAGCATGCTTTACTTGTTGTACTTGTGACATTGTCAATAAAATATCATGTGATGCTGTCAATTAGTAATTAAATCTCTAAGAAGGATAAAGTCTACTTTTTTTAATCATCTAGAAGGAGAATTGATTCTTCCTTGGATAATTGTGTTGGGTAAATCTATAACGTTTGAAAACCTGTCAAAATTGGCAAGTAAATCCCCAGAAAGGCCTTATAAAATTGGCAAGTAAATCCCCAGAAAGGCCCAGAAAGGCGTTCGACCCTCAGCATTTCTTGCACATGATAATTGCTGCGTATTTTCTGTAATTATTACCTATTTATTGACCTATGAGGTTTTAAATTGCCAACTGAAATGACGAAGGTTTAAAGTGTTAAATGTGAAAGAAGTTGATATTAATTATCCCTGATTTTATAAAATTGCCTATGATATTCCCGCTTAGTGTCTCACTTGGTTATACTAAATTGACTTTGAGCAAGTGTCTAATTCGACCTCTCGTCACTACCGCTCTGAGGTTAGGCGGGATACTTACTGAGTACACGTTATTTTCGTACTCATGCTACACTTGTTATGCATTTTTATTACACAGGTACTTTCACATCGATGTGGCCGGCTTGGATACTTAGGCGAGTTGCATCATCCTGAGGCGATCCGCAGCTGACAGAGTCTCCCTCAGATGTATTTTTTTTTAAAATTCCTTGTCCAGTTGTATTTCGGACAAGCATTGTAGTATCTGTTTAATTCTTAGAAATTTGCTCATGCACTTGTGACACCGGGTTCTGGGATGTGTTTGGGATGCATTTTATTAAAATGGAATATTAGACTATCGTATTTACTTAGGGATTTTATTCAGTTATTATGTAATAAGGTGAAAGGTAATGATTTCAAAAATGCTAAAATAGGAAATTTAACTTAACCATTTAATGATTGGCTCGCCTGATAGTGGTGTCCGGCGCCATCACGGCCTTATGGATTTTGAGTCGTGACAACTTAGTATCAGAGCTTATTGTATGTATAAAAGAGGATATCTTCAGATTTGATCAAGCTAATGTGCTCAACGGGGTTGTGGTAGCATGGGCAGGTGGACAAGGTGTTACACAGTGATTTCAGATAACTCACGAGCAGTTCTTGGCATGTTCGAGGACGAACGTGTGTTTAAGTGGGAGAGAATGTAATGGCCCGACCGGTCGTTTTGAGCTCTAGCACGTTCTTCAGCAGTTTGAGGCCATGGGCAGCTTCATTTCAGGTATTGTGACTTGTACGCATGCTCGAAATTGAAATTCGGGAAGTTCTGGTGGAGTTGGAAAGAAAAATTCTCATTTCGGAAGCCTTAAGTTGGAAGAATCAACTAAGATTGGAATTTTGAGTAAACGACCTCTGAATCAGGATTTGAAGGTTCCAACAGGTTCATATGATGATTTCTCACTTGGGCGTATGTTCGGATCGGGAGTCGGATAACCCGGTAGCGTTTCGACGCATATTATGGAAGATAGCATTTTAGAAGAATTTCATAAATTTGGGTTGGAAGGCATTTCAGTGTTATAGATGTCCGTTTGGGATTCGGAGTCTGGGAATAGCTCTGTATGGTGATTCTGGAGTTGGGAGCGCAATCGGAAGTGAATTCGGATGTCCGTAGGTCATTTTGAAGTCATTTGGCTAAAGATAGGAATTTGAAAGTTTTTGAGAAATCCGATAGGAATCGGAAATTTTGATATCGGGGTCAGAATGCGATCCCAGAAGTTGGAGAAGGTCTGTAATGTTGAATATGACTTGTGTGCAAAATTTGGGGTCAATCAGACGTGATTTGATAGGTTTCGGCATCGAATGTAGAAGTTTGAAATTTCAAAGTTCATAAAGTTGGATTGGAGTGTGATTCGTGATTTCGATGTTGTTTGATGTGATTTGAGGCCCAACAAGTCCGTGTGACGTTATGGGACTGAGTCGTGTGATTGGACGGGGTCCCCGGGACCTCGGGTGTGTTTCGGTGTGGTTTCAGATCATTTAGGGCTGTTTTGAGATGGCTAATGCTGGTGTCTGGTGTTGTTCTTTGCGTTCACGAGGATCCCTTCGCGTTCGCGAAGAAGAATTTGGCATCAGGGACTTTTCTCTTTGTGTTCGCGAATAGTGCCTCGCGTTCGCGAAGAAGAAAAATATCTGCTTCGCAGGTCTGACTTCAGAGGCTCATATCTCACAATCTAAAAGGAATTTTGAGATGATGTAAAGATTAAAGTGGTAGTCCTTTGTGTCTAGTTTCTAGAAAGTAAACCATTTAGCATTTGGATTTGTGTACAAAGATACATGGTTGTTACACTACAGGGTGTCCGGGAAGATGAAGAAGAAATTTGTGTTGCACAAGGCTGACTTTGGCAGCTTATATATCTTGAAATCTATAAGTAATTGGGATATGACCAAAATACGAAAGTTGTAGATCTTGGAGCTAGTTTTCAGAACATTAAACCATTTGTCATTTGGAGTTTGCTGAAAAAAGTTATGACCATTTTATTAGAGGCTATTTGGAGTTGGGAGCGCGATCGGTGTTGATACCCAATTTTTCCTCAAATTATTTTCAAACTCGCATATATATACCTTCAAAATCACTTTTCATAATAATTGGTATTTTTCCAAATTTTCTCATATTTTTATCAATTTATTTTCCTATTTATTTAGCATTTTATATTCAATAATTATTCATAAGTTATATTATAAATAATTTCAACATGTTTCCCAGCTCAATATATAATTTTTAATCCTATTAGGATTTAATTATTTCACAAATTAACCAATTAGGCACTATTTAGCTATAATTACACAAATTTTGCAATTATAGCCTAATTGTACATTTATGCTATTTTAATTTGATAACCAGTCATTTTTATATTTTAATATTATCTAATTACCTTAATCTTCCTCTATGTGGCATTAATTTCATTTTA
This sequence comes from Nicotiana paniculata, assembly GCA_005239505.1. Taxonomy (NCBI): domain Eukaryota; kingdom Viridiplantae; phylum Streptophyta; class Magnoliopsida; order Solanales; family Solanaceae; genus Nicotiana; species Nicotiana paniculata. Next base: position 33,616 of record ML352628.1, read on the forward strand.
TATAATTAGTAGCAATTTTTATTAATTATGTGTTTGATTTTTGTGGGTATTTAACAATTGGCCACTTTTATTTAAATCATAACCCCAAATTAAACCCAAACCACCAGATTAAATTAACCCAATTAACCCCAACCCAAAACTCAATTCCTGCCCGGCCCAGTCTATAACTTAATCTGAACCATTGATCAACTTTGATCAACGACTCAGATCACACCTACCATAATTAAACCTAACCTAACCCCCTAGACCCCTCTCATTCTCACTCGTCTCTCATCTCTCTACTCTCTCTCTCTATCTCTCTAATTCTCTAGAGACTTCCAGTCTCTTCCCTTGCCCCGATGAGTCTCTTCATCTTCTCCGGCGACCTCTCCACCGGAGACCATGAAGTTCCCATCCTCAGACCTCCTATGGTCCCTTTAAACCGGTGTTTTCCATCTTTAAGGTCTTCAAGAGACCCGGTTAACTCTCCTAGACCCCTGGGCCTGTGCTCACCATTCTCCGTCCACCTCCGGCCATTTGAGTAAGATCCATGTCCTTTGGGGATTAAACCAGTGACGTTTTGAGTTTTTTCTTATCTTTCTGGGTTCTCTTTGAAACCCTAATGCTTAAAACCCCTCGATTATTTTACATTTATGATAGATCTGTATATGTCTTGAGCTATTTCGTTGTTTTCTTCAAAAAACCCTCTGATTTTCTCTAAAACGACTCTCCGTTTTCAACTAGGGCTTCATGACCCCTTTCAAAAATGGTTCTTCTTCTTCTTCTTCTTCTTCTTCTTCTTCTTCTGATTCTTAGTGATTTCTACTGTGTTTGAACGATTCTCTTATGCTTTTCTTGTTGTCTGAGTTATTATGCTAAAAAGCCCTAATTTTCTAGGCTGTCTTTGATTACATGTTTATGTGTGTTCGTTTCTTATGAAACTATCCATGTATTCTTTGTGATTCTCGCTTTAACTTGTTTCTAGGGGTTTCAATCTTCTACTGTTTTCTACTAGTTGCTTAGGGTTTCTCTGATTTTATGCTATTCATTGTTTAACATACCTGATTACTTGTTGTATCGACCTTTACATAGTATTCTCTACTGATTCTATTGATTTCCCTCAGAGCCGTGGTATCTTTTCTCAAAGCTGTGACTCATGTGTGTTTTTCTTAGAGCTTCTTACTGATTTTGAATTACTTCTTTACATGTGAAATGCTTTCCTTAGTTAGCACTGATCCCCTGTGATTTTCAGTCTCATCCGTGATTCTTTGACTGATTTTCAAAACTAAATTGCATTCTACCATATTTATGTGCGTAAATATGCTTTCAAATATTTAACATATATTTTCCTTACTTGGAGTATCCTATATTCAGTCCTTATAACATGCCACATGCTTTTACTACTCCTAATATGGTAAAGACAGTCTTGTAATTGATCATTTTCCTTATTTAGTACAACTTGTATCCGTTTGAATTATGACTCCCTAATTAAAGGGAGTCCGGTTCTTTAATTGATTCTAATTGTGGTTCTCCCTAAACCAATGCTAAATTAGTGTTTCTTACCTTATTTCCCCAACCTGTTTGAGACTATAAATACACTGCTCCTCTTATTAACACAAGGACACGAACATATACCTTGTTCTACTCTCTCTTGCTCACACACACACACTTTATTGTTCATCTCTTGATTGCTTGCTGCTACTAGTCGGCTGGAAGCCAAGACTAGTTATTATACTTGTTTTTTACTCTGTATTTGCTATCCTCAACTGGTATCTTTTCAATTTATATTTAAAGTCTCAAAACCAATATGTTTCTTGTACTACTTCAGTTTATCTTGTTTCTAGTATGTTTCTATCTGTGGTTTTGTTGTGCGACCTGTAATTGAAATGCTTTATTGTCTATCTATTTATAGTACCTAACATAGTACTAGCATTGGCCGCAGGTGAGAGGTCTTTCTGCACCTGCGAGGTCGCATAAACGGACCGCAGGTGCGGAGATGAGGATTTAAGTGATTTTTCGCAGATGCAGAGAGTTTTGCGCAAACGCGGCACCGCATGTGCTCAATTTTGGAGAGTGTAATTTAAGGATTTGAGGGACAATGATGTCGTATTTTGATAAATTTCATATGGTTAGACTCATGAGTGGATGGGCTTTCAAGTTTTGTGACTTTGTCCAATTTCGAGACATGGGCCCGGGGGCGGGTTTGAACTAATTTCGGGTTTTGGGTCTAAGTTGGTAGTTTTTCTTGTGGAATTGCTTTCTTTAGCATGTATTGATGGTTTTGACTGGTTTTGACTAGATTCGAAGCATCCGGAGGCCGAATCGAGAGGCAAGAGCATTGTAGAGTAAGGATTTATGCGGATTGAGGTAAGTAACGGTCTTAAATAAGGTTTTGAGGGTATGAAACCCCGATAAATTCATATGATGTTGATATTTAGAGGTGACACACATGCTAGGTGACGGGCGTGTGATCGTGCACCGTGTGGGATTGAGACTTGGTCCGTCCCGGTAAACTGTGAAGTCAAATAACCCTTTGTTATTACATGTTCATTCTTTTTTCGAGTCATTGACTGTCTTACATGTTAGAAACCATGTTTAGGTTATATGAAAACACCGTTGGGACCCGTAGTGGTCGTGAACTTGTTGTATTGACTGCTAAATTATTGTTTTGTACTCAGTCACGATTTGCTTATGCATTTTATCTCAGCTCTATCTCATGATTTCGTTAGTACTTGTTATATTCCTTATTTGGGTTGTTCTTGTGATAATTGTGAGGCTGGAGAGGCTAGTGACTGATATAGTACCTTAGTGCCGGGTTGAGAGTTGTGTGAGATATGTTGGATCGGACTCCGCGCCGCAGTAATATTTATTGAATTTCATGCGGAAACAAGCCTTCGAATCATATTATCGGATCAGGTTGCACGCCGCAGTAGTACATTGATCGAGCTGTACGCTGCAGTAATATATGGATTAGGCTGCACGCCGCAGCAGTATTGGGTCGAGATGCGCCGTAGCAATATAGCACTTGGGCTGTAGGAGCCCATCCGGAGTCTGAACTCCCACGGTGAGCGCAAGTACCTTGATTGTGAGTATTGAGGATGAGAGCCGAGTGATTGAGCTGTCGAGATATATGAGTGATAGTAGTGCTGTGAGGATGTACTTGATATTATTTATTATTGCACTTTGTTGTTGGTAGTTGTTGTTGTGATATTTTGGAGTACTTATACTGTTTCGCTTGAGCTCGAAATGCTTTGATTTTAAAACACCATTTGAAAACATGCATAATTTCCTTTACTGAGATTTCTGAAAAACTTGTATTTTGTGTAGCTCGTTTTTGTAACTCAGTTCCTTATTTAATTCTGTTACTTACTGAGTTGGAAGTACTCACGTTACTCCCTGCACCTTGTGTGTAGATTCAGGCGAGACCGTTCTCAGAGATCGTTGAGTCCGTGCACTTGTGGTTGTCGAAGACATACGAGGTAGCTGCCGGGGTCCACAACCCTTGACTCTCCTCTATTGCTATCTTTTATTTTTGTTTTTGGTATTTGGTGGAACATTGTAAACTCTGATTCTAGTCTGGTTTAGACTCATGACTTAGTGACACCCCGATGTCGGACTAATTTTCTTTCCGCGTTTTTATTTTGAGTTCAACTCTTTATGAAGATCTTATTATGAAAAACTTTGACTTATCCTTTAAATGAAATATCGACGTGTTTTGGAAATGTGTTTGTTTGCCTATTACTACGACATTCTCCATCACGACAAGGTTAGTTTTGGGCGTGACACTTTTGGTTTTGGAAACAGATGGTTAGGGGTGTTCATAAAAACCTGAAAAAATGAACCACACTGAAAACCAAACGAACCGACCAAACAAACCGATATATTTTAGATTTGGTTTGGTTTTGGTTTTAAATTTTATCAAATTCGGTTTGGTTTTGGGTTATAATAAAAAAATAACCAAAAAAACCGAACCAAACCGACTATAAAAGTAAAAAGTAGCTATTTAAATTTATTATTACACCTATATATATGTATATTTTTATATAAAGTTTCTAAAAAATTTGGTACATATTAGCCATTTGTATTTTTAGTCTAGTTCTTTGTTATTATACTAATCTAATTTTTTACCTTCTAGTTTGATTGGTAAGTTTCTTTTGCTAAGTACAAGAATTAATTTCATGTTAAAAATAATCGATTTTTAATTGAGTACATAAATTATTCATCACTATATGAGTCAAGTATCATCAATATATCTTGGTAAATGATAGATTTCTCAAAGAGCTATTGATTTGATAACGTTACCTTGAAAATGTAGTTGTCGGAGTCTGCGTTTGGTAGTATATGTCTCATATTTAAGAAAAACCCGATAAATACCGGAAAAAAAACGGCTTAATTGGTTTGGTTTGGTTCCATTATTCGAAAAATCGACTTACTTGATTTGGTTTTATTTGAGGGTAAAACCGACCCAAACCGAATCATGAACACCGTACATATCGTCTATAACCTACCAAAAATGAACCTTTTGGCTTTGGAAACCGATGCTCTGTAACCGAGTTTGGAACCAAAATGTTGTCTTTTTGGACAAAAGATACATTAATGAGTGTAAAAAAAGTTACAATACTATATATAACGCTGAAATACTGGGCGCTATACCTTAACGGTAACTTTTTCCGTTAAGGTATAGCGCATGGATTTACTGCACTATATATGTTTAGCGCTGGAATTCTACGCGGTATACCTGGATGATTTGACTGCCAGGTATAGCGCATAGATATTAAAACGCTATACCTGTATATCACATAGAATTTGCGGGCTATACCAGTTTACGACCCCACCAATAAGTTAACTGACATAACAATAATTCAAATGTGTATAGCGCACACTAAAAGGGCGCTATAAATCAAAAAATTCAGCCCCCCGGGCTAGCCATTTCCTATATAAAGCGGTTAGAATTTTAGGAAAATTCATTCAAAAAATATTTTAACTCCCGTTCAAACGTTTCTTCTTGTTAAATTCTCAAGCATTTTTTCATAATGTCGTAAGAGCGTAGAATAAGAGTTTCATTATATTTGGGGGGTGAGGTTGTGATGGAGAATAACTCTATGAGGTACAGTTTATCTCCACAATGTCATGTTAAATTGCCACTTACAATGGAGTACGGTAAATTGATATCGTTGTTATGAAAAAAAATGAGTGTGAGGAAACGTCAGCGATACTTAAAGTAACAGGAAGATATCCGTATTTTGTCCGCAAAGGGTTGCTTTTTACTCGGAGTTTAACATCGACGATGATGAAACTTTAAGGGATTTTCTAAGGACTCCGGATGAATGCCGGGGATTTCTTGTAATCAAAATCTTGGATATGTGCGTCAAGGTTGAAGACGTTCCCAAAAATGAGGTTGCGCATAGTAGGGATAACTCCCAGTCATCGGATGGTTATTCTGGAGCAGTTTTTGCCGGACAGGTTCCGAATGAAAGAGTTTTCCTTGATTTAAACTTATCACCGCCGGTGAATGAGCAGCGAGAAAATAATTTCTCTCCTGCTTTCCATAATTCACAAGACGAGTGGTAAACTTCAATTTTCCTTTGTGTTACGATGTACATTATTATTGTATTGAATTTGTATTAATGATCATATATTTAAGAGGGGATACCGGCCGAATATGTTGTAATAATTAGTTGTTTTGTTTATATTGCAAGATTTATGAAATAAAATTATGTTTCTTAATTATGATTTGAACTTTTCTATTTTAGTTTTTAAATGATAATTTAATAAAATTATATATTCGGAAGCTGCCCAATTGACATAAAGCTGTTTTGTACACGTTATAATATTTAACACGCAAAGTATATCGCAACTAAATACTACGTTATGTGTATATTTAGCGCGGTTAAATACTACGTTATGTGTGTTGTCTTGTCGCATTGAAAAAGCTGATCAACTGACATAAAGTTATTTTGTACCCGTCATAATCTTTGATACGCAAAGCATAGCGCGATTAAATACTACGTTATGTGTACATATAGCATGGTTAAATACTACGTTATGTGTGTTGTCTTGTCGAACTGAAAAAGCTGACCAACTGACATAAAGCTGTTTTGTACACATCATAATCTTTAACACGCAAAGCATAGCGCGATTAAATACTACGTTATGTGTGTGTTGATACCCAATTTTTTCTCAAGATTATTTTGAACTTGCGTATATACCTTCAAGATCAGTTTTTCTAACAATTGATATTGTTCTATAATTTTTCCACATTTTTATTAATTTATTCTAATTTATCCAGTAGCTTTATCTCTAAAAGTTGATTATAAATTGTATTACAAATAATTTCAAAATATTTCGTGATTAAATATATCATTTTTGGTCCTATTAAGACCAAATTTATTTCACAAATTAGCCAAATTGGCACCATTGGACTATATTTGCAATAACTTTGCAATTATAGCCTAATTACTTATTTCTATGCTAATTTTACTCAATAACTAGTCATTTATATTTTTTAATACTAATTAATTATCTTAACTTAATCCATTAAGCAACAATTTCATTTTTTACAATTATTAGCCATTTTATAAAATTTTTATTTACTTTTAATTAGGTATTTAACATTTAGCCATTTTATTTAAATTTCAGCCATCTTTAACCCAAACCTTAACCAGTCCAACGACCCAACCCACTCTTTAATCCTACCCGGCCCAACCCTGTGATCGATCTGAGCCGTTGATCAATTTGAATCAACGACCTAGATTATTAATTACCATAATTAAGTCCTACTACTACCCCCCTAGACCCTCATTCTTCACGACTCACTATCTCTCTCTATCTCTCTCTGTGACTCTCTAGCTCCCTCGAGAAGTTTCCTTGACTTCTCTCCTCCGATGGGTTCCATCCATCTTCTTCGGTTGGTTTCTCACCAGAAACCTTAGGTCTTCACTATTTCATGGTTATCCACCTACTTCTCACCCGTCTAGTGATGCCCTAGGGTCCTCAAGCGAGTTCAGAGCGATTCTCTTGCCTTCCCATGGTCCCTTGCCACTTTTCCAGCCTCCCCGACCGTCTGAGTAACGATTCACAACCGTTTTGGCCTAAGTCGGTGCCATCTATGAGGTTTTCCCTCTCCTCTGGCTTCCACGAAACCCTAACCTTCTATATTTCGATCCTTTCTTAAGATCTACTCTAGATCTACAGTGTTATGAAACTTTTCTATATTTTTTCTTTGGAAAATCCCTTTTTTAACGATTTTGAAGTTTAGGGTTTCTTAACCCAATTTTCAAATCAATTCTTCTCTTGATTTTTAGTAATTTCTATTGTGGTTTGAACGATTCTCATGCTTTTCTTGTTGTCTGAACTATTATGCTAAAAACCCTAATTTTCTAGGTTGTCTTTTATTACATGACTATGTGTATTCCTTTCTTATGAAACTATCTGTGTGTTCCTTGTGATTCTCACTTTAATTCGTTGCTATGGCTTTCAATCTCCTGATGATTCTCTAAATTTTTTCTTAGCGCTTCTCTGATTCTGTTCAATACCTGTTGTTTAAACGTCTAATAGGTTTGACTATTTGACTTATTGATTGTTCACATAATGATTTATACTGATTTTGGGTAAACTCCTTAGACCTGTGATGTCTTCCCTGAATAGATGACTTTGTGTATTTTCCTGGTAATTCCGTACTAGTTTTTGAATTGTTTCCTTGTTTGTGTGATACTTTCCTTAGTTAGCATTAAGCCCTTTGATTTGCAATTCCGTTCGTGATTCTTGTGACTAATTTTTATAACTAGATTGTACTATGCCCTATTTATGGACACGAATATGCTACTAATTGTTTGACATATACTCTCCCTAATTATTGTATTATGTACCTAGACTTAACTGCTTGCTATATGCTTTACTACTCCTGTTATGGTAAAGGGTCAGTTTACACATTGATTCTTTTCCCTTATTTAAATCTAGTTGTGTCATTTGAATTGTGACTCCCTAATTAAAGGGAGTCCAGGTTTTTGATTGATTCTCACTGAATATTATTTCTATAATTATGTTAAACTATTATTCCTTACCTTATGTTACTACTCGTTTTCAAAACTATATATACTTTGTCTTCTCTCTTTGCATAACACACACTGATATATTGAGAACACTGATATCACACACAAAAACACATTAGTACACTGCATACTCGAAACTCAGAATATTAACATTGTTCTGAGTCTTCTTTTCTTTCATACATATCTTCTCTTGCTCTTCACATAAGTTATTGACTACTCAGTCGGCTTAAAGCCAAGACTGAGTAATCCTTGTTGTTCCCTCTTGCTTCTGCATACTACTGTTTGCTTCTCTATTCTCTTTGCACTTTGCTGTTATATTCCCTCGACTGGTATGTTTCTAATTTAATTTTACAGTGTCTCTACACAATATGTTTCAGTTCATGTTAATCTACTTATTGTTCCTTTTGTGCTTTATCTTGTGGTTCTACTGCCTACCATGTAATTAGCATGCTTCTATGATTTCCCCCTCCCTTTTAGTGTAATACGTCTCTTACTTTACCTCGTATGCTCTACTATAACCCTGTTTGACTCCTATGGAATCAACATGTCTGTTTATCTATGTGATTATATTTTTCTTATCACAACATGATTACTGTTCCTTGTCTGTTCTCATCCTCTACTTAGCTTCTCCTGTCATCAACCTGTGTCCCTCCACCTGATACCTAAATGCTGTATAATTCTGACACCATACCTAATATATAACTCTGCTAATATGTGATTTTTTGTGACAACTATGTGATAATTGTTTGAACTTGTAACTCTGTTCTGCTGCTGACTTAATTGTCCCCAATTCCCTATCCTTGTTTGTGTTTGTTCTTTCTTGAACTTTCTATATGTAGAATTGTGTTTGATTGGCTTCTTTTGTAAACCATTTTTATATAAAGCTCTTCATTGTCCTCTGAAGTTATTTTCAAAACTATTGTTTCCAAAACTACTTTTTTAAGAATTCAACTCTTAAGTTGCAAGCACCTATCACTACTCTTAGACTATAGGTTCAACCCTCTTCGTGTGAGCACTGCCTTGGGGGACCTCTGAGTACCCATTGAACTCTGACACACAAGGTTGGCATTCCACACTGCACTTACTCATTCCTGGCTAGGGAACTTGGATGTGACAACTGCCTGGGATCCCCTGAGATCCTTAGGAACTCTGAGACACCTGGGTTACAAGAGGTCTTGGCATATGACATGTTGGATCTGGTACTTGGGCCTACTGTTAGGCTCCCTATAGTGTAACTTCTTAATTTTCTTATTCATTTGTGTAATTTGTGCAATAATGGTCTGTAATAATTAAGTGTAAAAACAACTCTGGGGCTGGATAGTGAAAGGGGTGGGATTATGCATGTTTAGTATAAAGCCGGGTAGAAACCATGCCTAGGATTTACTTTACCTAAGTGTGCAATAGAAATCCTGCTTAGGACATATCTACCATGCATTAGAAATCATGTCCTTAGGTATATTTATGTCTGCAACTCATGACGTGCATACTCACTTAGAAAAATCATGATAAAATACCTGTATAAGGCTGTTATAATTGCTTCCCACTTAGAGATATTGTTCATGGATAAATAACAATATGAAATGATATCACTTTTCGCATGTTCACCTAGAAATCCTGTTTAGGATCATAATAACAAGTACTGATCAGAAATTGCATTAGACATCATGTGACTTTAGGAATTTGTTTGTTTTCAACATGTATTCAAACTCTCGTGTTAAACTGTACTGCAAAGAACGCATAGAAATCATGTGCTAGGTTCGACAGCTTAATGAAACCATATCCATGTACCATCTCTGTAATAAGCAATCTCGCTAAAATAGCTTCCAACTGCCTAAAAACGTTTCCTGTATTTTAAAACCAAATCTGGTTACATGCTTAACATCTTACCTGCATTTAGATAACTTTCTCTATAGGATCTGCATCCATGCATATCTGAACAGTTGTCTCTCACCTCGATTAAGCCTGAAACGGACTCATTCTGTTTACTTTCTAAGAAACAGCAATCGGAATATTCTTCACTCGCCTAAGCAAGCCTTAGGTATCCATGCTTATTAAAACTGGTAAGTATTTTATGAACATTGCTTATCTGATTACGAACTAGATTTAACAGCCTACAAACTGGCAAGGTGCTTCTTCTAAAATCAGGTTATCCTGTTACTGCATTCACATCTAGAACCCTGCCTTAGGTTTCTGAAACTTGAGACCCCTTTGTGCTTGAGTCGTGCTATTTATGTGTACAAGTTGTGGAGGGGTATATGAGCCATGTACCTGTTTATGTGCATTCCCATATCTGTGTGTCCTAACTGTTTCTTTACTTGTCGCTTAGAATTTTACCCTTTAAATCTAGGAGTCAGCCTAGTACTCACCTTGTAGGAATAGTAGTCCTAAATACCCTCCACGAATGATAGGATGGGACGGGTAATAGCACGCAATAAGTTTCGCGACCAACACACGCGTTTTAAATACCTTAGCGGGACGGGAATGGTAGAATACGGATATGATGACCGGTGCGCTAATACCACGTGTAGCCCCTCTTTGAGGAGTGACATACCGGGTATTGCATTGATGTGATCCGCATTGTGTCAAACCTAGGACATATTCACAAAATATCTTACTTTGGTCTTTTAGACTTTCAAACAAAGATTTCTATACTTGTTAAACCCCCTCTTATGTGAGCCTTAGTTGTTATTTGTTACTGTCTGAATTCATGAAACTATTTGGCTGGGACCCACAGTTGTGGATCCTGAGGGTGCCTAATACCTTCCCCTTAGGATAACTTCAAGCCCTTACCCAATCTCTGATAATGCAAACTATTCTATGATTTAACTACTCAAGGTGCCCAACGCACCATAAAATCGTTAGGTGGAGACTCTTCCTTAAATATTCTTCCTTTTTAAGGAGTTGTTCAAAATGTCATAAACCCAATCTCTCCGCACTTAAACCTGCAAGGAAAAAGGGGAGCGCGACAGCATGACGATTTCGCTGGGGATCTTTCCCTAGGCTTATACCACTACAAAATTGTCTCGTGAATTTAGACCCTTTAATTATTTTTTAAATATCTGCACCCTTTCCTATTCCCCGTTACATGCCGTTAAATTATTTTTACTTCCTTTAAGGATTTATTTCACCTGAACAAAACTGACATGTATTTTTGTCTTCTTTTGTAACCGCTTTCACTTATAACTATTGTATTTCCTTTCTTTACCGCTTTCCTTAACGTGCAAATACATGCCTACTCACTTAAATGCTATTTATTGCATATCATGCTCTGCATTCATATTCCACTCATGCAAAACAAAATCCTATAGCAACGCTTACAATGAGTGGTTGCACTATTCCCATATTATTACCCACTAAATTCGAAAAGGCATATTTGCGGTAAAACTAGTCGATCAACGGTGCATTCGACAGTTCCGTGCCTTCCCCCTTGAGTTGTCTGCTCAAGGGTACCCGTATAAAACTCCATAGAAACCTTACTCTATTGTAATGTTGCATGAATTATCGTCAAACCTAGCCAGGCTAACGTGTCGTCCGCACCATAGCCTTTAAGTTAACCTTGTCCAAAGTCCATTGGGTTTCCCTGGAACCCAAACGGACGCTCTCATGTTCTGTGCATTTATTTGGAGAACTAAATGCTTTTGCTAATTATTGATGCTAAATAGTCGAGTCTGGTGGGGGTAAGGGCCTAACCTTGTTTGCTTTGCATAAAATAAGGCACGAAGTCCCTATATTCGGCATGGTCGCCATATCCACCTCAAATTGCTGAACTAGTGGGAGGACCTCCACTCCAGCGATAAAACAATCGTCAGGAAACACTTGGGCAATCTTCCCTCTCTTTTGGATATCCAACCTAACAAGATGATGGTAGAGGCTGCCACTCTATTCTAGGATTGTGATTGGTCAGTATTTCACTTTGGGAACAATGAAATGACACCACTACCAGAAGAGATAGGAGGTTTGGCCGGTTTAGCTTGGGAATCTCCGGGGTTGCTAATGCTTGAGAACCGCACAGGCCGTGGTTTCCTCAAAATGTTGGGTCTAAAGAAGAATCCAGAACTGGTGTGTCTAAAGGACTCGTACATCCTTTTTGATTACTTGTACGAAAGGTTCGGTCATAGAAAATCATACCGCACCTACCAGGACGAGTTCGCCCTTACTTCTCTAGGACACATCCATCGCCGAGTGTTTGCTTTCATGATTTGTTTCCTGGGTTTAATGGTGTTCCCGACGAAGAAGGAAAGGATCCACACTAGGTTCGCCATGGTCACTAAAAGTTTAATGGAAGGGATCGACGAGCAAGACTTCAGCATTGTGCCTATGATCATTGCAGACATGTACTGAGCCTTAGAAATGTGTCAACGAAGAGCGAAGCATTTCGAAGGTTGCAACTTATTACTCCAACTTTGGCTCACTGAACATCTACAAAGTGGTGACTACCTACAAGACATCCATCGGAGAATCTGGGATGAACATATCGCTTTCCACCACCCAAAGCGAATGAAATATATCCCAGACATGTGCGCTCAGCCGGAAAATGCCGAAGGATGGGTTGAGTTACTGGGGAATTTGACCGAGGACCAGGTCCAGTGGATCTTTGAATGGTTCCCAACGGACGAATTTATCATCCGGTCCCGAGATTGCTGCCTTTCTGATACTAATTGGTCTAAGGGGGACATGCCCTTACGTCCCTCTCCGAGTTATGAGGCAAGCAGATAGGAGGCAGGTTATAACTAGAGTTGAGAAAATGGGCCATCTCCGAGCAGACTTCCAAAATGACGACAGCCCTGACAAGTGCCAAGCTCAGCATTTGTGGCATTGCAGAATTAGGCTTGAGAAGGATACCATTTAGCCAGACAGGTATCATGCCGGTTGTACTCCTTTCTATCTGAGATGGTTAGAAGAAGATATGGAGGGTCGATTCGAGCCGGGATTCGCTCAGGGTCACCGGGTTATAGATGAGAAGGCTGAAACACAAGTTAAGTTCAACAATCTACGCAAGAGGCTCCGCGAATGTGAGGATAATCATCATCAGATGCATGAGTCTAGCAGGAAACTAATCGAGGAATGGAAGGATCTGGCTGTCACCTCCACCAAGAGGCTGGCATACTTGGAGCGAGGCATAGTCGAGATAGAGGAAAAATTCATCAAGAGGATAGAGACTTGTCAAAAGGGTGAGGGAGCCGAAGGAGGATTGATAGCCAGGACCTACTTACTGCTGGGGCTTCGCGAGCTGGGAAAGCTGATCGAAGGAAGCAGAAATGCCGAATCAGGGGAAGGTCCTTCCAGGACCAAGTAGTTAGGGGGTGTCATTTTATGTAATAAGACCATTGGCCATTAGTGACTTTTGTTTTCTCATATTAGAGTCATTTTAAGATTTGTCTATTTTATCATCAATAAAATGAGGCATTTAGTACTTAAGTTCTCCAAATCAATTTGTCGCTAGGCCTACCTCGGGCACAAGAGGTTCCCAACTTAGGATGCGCTTTAATTACCTGCATTACATGTTTAAATTACCGCAATATTCTTTATAATCCTTACTAACTTCATTACTTTTTTGTTTTTGTTTCCTTTACTTATTATTCCCCTCCCTAAAGGTTAGTTCGTGCATTCTGGCATCATCCGCCTACCGCACAAGATGAAAAGGGCCTCCGCCTACTCCTCCTCCCAGTCCTCCCAAAGGAAGAAACAAAGGGAAAAGTAAGATGGCATAAGCAAGCGGTACTAGAAAAGACAACACGGGTGAACTGGTTGAGACCACTGACGGTCGGGGTATTCAGGTTCTGCACGAGAATATGTCTCCATTGGAGAAGAAATTTTTGAAGTTCCAAGAGGAACTAGACCAGGTCCGGAATCTGGCTAACTTGTCATTTTCCCTTAATATCCCAGACATCCATTTCCCAAATGATCCAAACCCATTCCTCCACAAAACATACCTAAACAACCAAATCACCCTGTACTTTATCATCACGCCACTCCCCCAAAGAACCAAGCTCCTCCTCCGCAGTGCAATGCTTGGCACTGCAACACTCCACCTCCTCCCCCGGAACCTCAAAACCTCACAAAAGACCACTTCCAAGCCTACAATAATCCCATCTACGTGGAGGCTGTAACCCACTCCACTCCACCTATTTCACATACACCTGAGTCTGACGAGAAGGATCTACTTATCAAGAATCTGGCTGAGGAGCTCAAGAAGCTCACCAACCGAGCTCAGGATGTCGAAGGAGTCAAAGGAATCGAGGGTTTGAACTATGAAGATCTCTGCATACAACTCGATGTCGAACTGCCTGAGGGGTACAAACCTCCGAAGTTCGAGATGTTCGATGGTACTGGTGATCCAAGAGTCCATCTGAGGACTTACTGTGACAAGTTGGTTGGCGTTGTGAAATATGAGAGAATCCGCATGAAGCTGTTCATGAGGAGCTTAAAAGGAGATGCACTGTCCTGGTACATCAACCAAGACCCCAAGAAATGGCAGAACTGGGTGAGTATGGCAACAGACTTCATGGACCGGTTTAGGTTCAATATGGAGAATGCACCAGATGTGTTCTACATCAAGAATTTGAATAAGAAACCCACAGAAACCTTTCCCGAGTATGCTACTCGTTGGAGGTCAGAAGCTGCCAAAGTCAGACCTGCTCTAGAGGAGGAGCAGGTGAACAAGTTCTTCATTCGGGCTCAGGACCCGCAGTATTACGAACAACTGATGATGGTTGAGGGCCACAAGTTCTCCGACATCATCAAATCGGGAGAACAGATTGAGGAAGGCCTCAAAAGCGGTATGGTTACAAACTTTAAGGCTTTGCAGGACACTAACAAAGCTCTACAGTCCGGTAGTGTGTCTAGAAAGAAGGACGTGGGAGCCTTAATGGTTGCACAACAATCCAAATCCCCACCGAAATACCAAATCTATCCAGCACCTCCATTCACATATCAGTCTGCTCCGAATTACCAAGCACCTTCACCTCCTTACCAAGCTCCGCCGACCACATATCAACCTACCTCACCCAGATATTCACAACCCGCTCCCGTCTACAATGCCTATAATTCCAAACCATCCCATTACAAACCTCCTCCTACTCGTCAAAACTTCCCGAGGCCTCGTCCCAACTTTGATCACCGCCCTCCAAAGCAGTACACCACCATAACCGAGCCCATTGACCAGCTATATGAAAAACTCAAAGCTGCTGGTTATGTCACACCTATCACTGCTGCCGCCCTTGAGAACCCTTCTCAGTGGGTTAACCCAAACAAATCTTGTGCATACCATTCCGGCATGAAGGGACACACCATCGAGGAATGCATCTCCCTGAAAGACAAGATAAAAAATCTTATTGACAACAATATTATTGTGTCCAAAGACCCTGCTCCGAATGTCAGCAACAACCCTCTACCTGACCATAAAGGTAGGGGTATCCATATGATCGAGATAGATGACGAGCGATCAATTGGTTTGATCGTAGAAGGTGATGATCCAAAGAAGCCTGCAGTTACCCTTAACCCGATTGTGGTTCAGAAGCAGCCGTCTGAGAATGCTGAGGTAAATATGTCCATACCGCTTGAGTTCGAATCAGGACCGCATGCAAAGGAAAAGGCACCAGTGCCAATTGAAGTCGAGTTTGTATCTCCACTCGAGGTTGCAGTCCGGCCACCTGTAACATATACTCCAATGGAAGTAAGGATGGCCACGCCTATTTTAGTGGCAATGTCAACAATGCCACCTTTCTACTCGAACATAAACTCATTTGCACAGCCAGTGAGCAGAGGAACTTGTCTCAAGAACTGGTCTGTCCGGACGACCAAAGCCTGCCAAGCCTCGGGGTAGAAAGGCTAATAAACAAGCACTATTTACCGTTTCTTTATTAAATAAATTTTTGTTCCTTTTCGCATTTTCAATTACTGCAATAAGAGCTCCAATGTTCAAAACAATTATTCAATTTATCAAAGCATTTCCAATTTCCTTATGAATCTTACATTTATTTGCTACTGTTTTCTCCCATTACTTTATATATACAACATTACTATTACTTATCTTGATGAACCGATGACTGTGACGTGCAATGAGACAATGCAGCAAACAGACTTTGATTAAGACGAAGATGATATACCCGAAGAGATTTTCAAGGAGGTTGAAAACTTTGAGAATAGGCCTAAGTCCAATCTGGATGAGACTGAGGTTATCAATTTAGGAGATTTAGAGAACGTCAAGGAAACACGCATCAACATACATTTGTCACCGTAAAAAAAGCGAGAGTACACAGAATTTCTAAGGGAATATGAGGACATATTCGCCTGGTCGTATGATGACATGAATGGCCTAAGTACATCCATTGTGGCTCACAAGCTTCCAACTAATCCAACATGTCCTCCAGTGAAGCAGAAGCTCAGAAATTCAAACCTGACATGAGCCTGAAAATCAAAGAAGAGGTCACCAAGCAGATCAATGCCAAGGTTCTCCAGGTGGTTGAGTACCCGACATGGTTAGCCAACATTGTGCCAGTGCCAAAGAAAGACGGGAAAGTCAGAGTCTGTGTCGACTACTGGGATCTCAACCGGGCCAGTCCGAAGGATGACTTTCCCTTGCCAAATATACACATTCTGATTGACAACTGCACCAAACATGAACTACAGTATTTCGTGGATTTCTTCACCGGTTATCATCAGATTTGGATGGATGAAGAGGATGATGAGAAAACAAAGTTCATTACGCCATGCGAGGTGTACTGTTATAAGATGATGTCGTTCGGCCTGAAGAATGCAGGGGCCACCTACATGAGGGCTATGACTACTATATTCTATGAAACGATCCACAAAAATATCGAGGTGTATGTCGACGAAGTCATTATCAAATCAAAGA
Organism: Nicotiana paniculata; assembly: GCA_005239505.1. Taxonomy (NCBI): domain Eukaryota; kingdom Viridiplantae; phylum Streptophyta; class Magnoliopsida; order Solanales; family Solanaceae; genus Nicotiana; species Nicotiana paniculata. The sequence continues at coordinate 50,503 of ML352628.1, forward strand.
AAGCTGCAGATCATATGGAAGATTTGAGGAAGTTCTTCAACAGGTTGATGAAATACAATTTGAAGTTGAACCCTGCGAAGTGTGCATTTGGGGTTCCCGCTGGGAAGTTGCTAGGATTCATTGTAAGCCGCCGAGGAATAGATTTGGATCCATAAAAGGTCAAATCCATTAAGGAATTACCACCACCAAATAACAAGAAGGATGCTATGAGTTTTCTGGGGAGGCTTAACTACATCAGCCGGTTCATAGCACAGTCCACCGTCATTTGTGAACCGATCTTCAAGATGCTGAAGAAGGAGGCCGCAACTAAGTGGACCAAGGATTGTCAAAGGGCTTTCAACAGGATCAAGGAATATCTCTCAACACCGCCAGTCTTGGTACCGCCCGAGCCAGGTAGACCCCTATTACTCTACCTCGCCGTATTGGATGGGGATTTCGGTTGCGTTCTGGGACAACATGATGAAACATGGAGAAAAGAGCAAGCCATCTACTACCTCAGAACGAAGTTCACTCCGTATGAGTCACGGTATTCTTTATTGGAGAGCACATGTTGTGCTTTGACTTGGGTCGCGCAGAAACTAAGGCATTATTTCAGCGCCTACACAACATACCTCATATCAAGGATGGATCCATATATATATATATATATATTGAAAAATATGAGGGCAAAATTGGGTATCAAAGGATGCCCCTCTTTACCCTGGGAATGATGAAGGAGTTGTCGGTTAAATAAAATGATGACCAAGTTTTGCCGAATTGAGTGAGGGATGATGTGATTTGAAAAACAAATTAGGCCGAACCCTGGTTTCTGAGTTGCCTACATATCCCTGGTGTTACGGGAATCAGGCCGTGTGTAGTTCTGGATCCGACGGTGAACAAGGGTTGACACCGTCCAACCAGATTAGAGATGAACCTCTGGATGAATGCTATGTTTCCTTGAAGACTACGAAGCTCCCTCAAGTTCTTTGGCTGGGGCATTTTTGTATGGAGTCAATCTTTGTGGGATCAACTTCAATTCCCCCATGACGCACAAAGAAGCCAAGAACGTTCCCGAGGTAACTCCAAATGCACATTTGAGTGGAGTCATCTTCGAATTTTCTTAACCTTTCGAAAATAATTTTAAGGTCTTCAAGGTGGTAGCGCCATCACTTTGTCTTTACCGCCAAGTCATTGACGTAGCATTCAACCCTCCTATGAAGCATGTCGTCAAAGATACTTTGCATTAGTGTTGGTAGGTGGCACTAGCATTCTTTAGACTAAAAGGCATCACTTTGTAGTAGTATATCCCCTTTGGAGTTAGAAAAGCAGCGGAGTCTTCATCCTTAGGAGACATCCTAATTTGATTGTAACCAAATGACCTTTCCCAGAGTGACATATCTTCATTCCATGTTGTAGCAACAACCATAAGTTTGACATGCCTTGTTTAGGTCTCGAAAGTCAACACAAACCCGTATGTGACCATTCTTCTTCTTGACAAGTACAATATTCGATATCCATGATGGGTACTTCACCTCTCAAATAAATCCTGCCTCGATGAGCTTATTGACTTCGGCTTCAATTTGTGGTACTAGGGTCAAAACATGCATTGTGACTGCTTCATAGGGCGTGCTCCACTTTTGATCCCGAAATGATGAACGACTACTTTACGACTAAGCCAAGCATATCTTTGTACGACCAATAGAAGACATCTTTTTACCCGGTCAACAACTTGAAGTATTCCTCCTCCTCTTGAGGCGTAAGAAGCGCACTAATGAAGGTTGGGTATGGATCTTCTAGAGTGCCTAAATTGAGTTTCTTAAGTTCATCTACATAATTGCCCTCCATCTTCTAATTGATAGGGAGCTTCTTTGACTTCTCCATCAACGTCAAGGCATGGGATATATTCCATTGTTATGTGATAGGATGTTTCCATAAAGTCTGACTTTTCTCTTTGACTTCCTTAGATGGTTGGCATGGCTTCTTCCTCTTTCTTTGTTTCTTTACGAGGCTAGCATGTGTAAATGATGGTACTCGTTTTCACCTCAATTGGACCATCTGTGGGTATTGACAAAATAGACTTCCTCTTCATATGTGATGGGACAACACTAGATTTCTTTGTCAACAACAACTATATAATGACCTCGCTCCTCATGGCCTTTCTCCTCATGTTACATTTCTGTATGATGACTTCTTTGTGATTCCCAGGCGACAAAATACGGAGGTCTTTGAGGCAGTGGAAACTTCCTTTAGATGTTCGGAAGATACACGTTCACTTTTGTGACTTAGCCTTTCAAACACCGAGACCCGAGGGGTTGAGACTCCAGTGTGATCAAACACTAAAACCCATTGTTTTATTTTCTTGTCCTTAACTTTCTTCGTCTCCTCTATCGAGGTGTATTTTGATGAAACTATCTTTTTGCCTCTCTTAGATGAAATTCCAAAATGCTCTACCAAACTGAATACTAACCCAAACTTCGAAGTGGCTATTTAGTGTCCTTGCTTCATCAACCTCAGTCGGGACTCAGTAGGACCATGTATATTTTCACCATTGGTTTACCTTTGAGCTCTCCTAGCCCTGATGGATTAGAGATGTCGTAACCTGGATTTTCAAGAAGTGTGTAGGCCTTTGAATCAAAGTGCCCTTTTATACTATCAATTTGGGGATTGCCTTTAGTAGACACAACAACAACAATCCCAGTTTGATCCCAACATGTGGGGTCTGGGGAGGGTAGTCTGTATGCAGACCTTACCCCTACCTAATGCAGGTAGAGAGGCTGTTTCTAATAAACCCTCAGCTCAGGAAGGGTAAGAAGATAAAGAGGGGGAGGAAATTAAGGAAGGAAGAAAGAAAGGAAAAAAAGAAAGAATAAAAAAAAGGAAAAAAAAAGGGAAGAAAAAAAAATACACAGTATTCAATAATAACAACACGGAATACAATACCTGAGGCGAACAAAACCACATACCATAATAAAAATTAAAGAATATGAAGGGAAATGCATGCTACTAAGACTATCGGTGAGCACTATAAACTACCTACTAACCCTCTACCTTAATCCTCGACCTCCACACCCTCCTATCAAGTGTCATGTCCTCATTGAGCTGAAGCATCGCCATGTCCTGCCTAATCACTTCTCCCCAGTACTTCTTAGGCCTACCTCGACCCCTTCCCAAACTCTCCATGGCCAACCTCTCACACCTCCTGACAGGGGCATCAATGCTTCTTCTCCTAACATGTCCGAACCATCTCAGTCGCAACTTCCACATCTTGTCCTCCACGGAGGCTACTCCCACTCTGTCCCGGATAGCTTCATTCTTAATTCTATCTCGATTGGTACACCCACACATCCATTCTTAATCCTAACGACACCTTCTTATCACATAGAACACCGAAAGCGGGCCTCACCTTCATCTACCCTGCTCCGATGCGATGTGTGACATCTTTGTCAATCTCCCTGTTACCCTGGATAATAGACCCGAGATACTTAAAACTCGTTCTCTTGGGGATAACTTGAGCATCAAGCTTAACCTCTACGCCTGTATCATGGGTCTCACTGAATTTGCACTCCAAGTATTCTATCTTGGTTCTACTCAGTTTGAAACCTTTAGGCTCCAAGGTCTGTCTCCAAACCTCCAACCTCGCGTTAACTCCGCTACGTGTCTCGTCAATCAACACTATATCATATGCTCCTTCAAATATTGGATAGCCTTGTGACTCATTTGTTTCTTTGGAGTACATTCCTCTAATAGAGGTTGCCTTTCTTTCGACGCTCACATGGGACATAGCGGAAAACTAGATGCTCCTTATCAGTCTTTGTTTATATGTCACCTTCAAATGACATCTTAATGGAAACTTCTTCATTTCTCTTCTAAGACCGCTTGATGGCAGTCCATTGAGCCTCATTTTGTTCTTTGGAATTGACATGGGATTCATCAACTGATAATGGATTCTCTACACTAGGTTCACAAGAATCTAGATAGAATTTTGCATCTGCAAAGTATGATTTGTCTCAGTGAAAGGATTGATGTCTACATCAATTTTTACTATCTCTCCATCCTTTCTATACTTCAAACATTGATGCAAAGTAGATGATACCACTCCATTCTCATGAATCCAAGGATGTCCGAGCAATAAGCTGTATGATGTTTTAGCATCTATGATCTGAATCAGGGTGCTTGACTTCATCTCACCAATGGATAATCCTACACGGATTATACCTATTGCTCGTTTTCGTCCTTGGTTGAAACCTTGGATTGTTAGTTAATTTTGGATAGCTCATCAATAGAGATTCCACGCTTTTTTAGAACCATCTTTAGAATGATATTGACATCCGAACCATCATCAACAAGGATGCGATTGAGATGTTGTTCCCAAATGTCCCCTACAACAAACAAAGGTTTTTTATGTGGCTTAGATCCAAGCAACAAGTCATCATCTCTGAAGGAAATTGTTGCACAACATGTGATAACTTTTCTGTTATCATGATGCACTTGTATTTTTGGTGGATGATGATCATCATTTCTTTCCTCTGTTTCATATGTGCTAGAAACTACATGATCCGCATCAATGTCACTTTCATGAACGAATTTTTTAGGAAAGAATTCATGCAAGGTAATGGGCTCCCGGAACTTTTGTGATAAGGCACCATTAATATTATTGCTAGTAGAAGTTCTCCAAATATACTTTGAGTTATGGGGTTATACACACATAAAATTTAAGATATACAAGTCTACTTTCCAATGCATTAAACCATTTGTCAATACGACTTCGTAATAGAGAGATATTCGCGTTTTTGTGAGACTGTGTACGCAGCTCCCTTGGGACCCACAAAGTTGGTGGAAGCTTACCTTGTTATATAAAATGATATATTTCATATCTATGTCTCATTTTCGACCAAATCATATCTCCATGCACCTCTAAACTCTCTCTAAGCATATCCTAAGATTCATACACAAATCCAAGGCCAAACCACCAAAGTTGTTTATTAAAAGTGTTGTAGAAGTGGTGGAGATCACTTATACGATGTTGTTGATGTTTTGTGAGTTCTTTCAAGTTTAAGGAGAGTTGTTCTTGGAGTTTTTATTGTTGTTTAAAGGTAAGCTCTTCTTCTCCTACATGAGTTTGATCATATCTAAGCCCAAGCTAAGTTTTTTTTTTGTGTGTGTGTGTGTTGTTGTTGTTAATATGTAACTTGAAGAGAAGAAGAACAAGTGTAGATTAGTGTTTTGTTGCTAGTTAAGGACCTAGCTCATTGCTCGATGTATCATAGCTAGTTATTCCTAAGCCTAACGTTGGCCCTATTATTGTTGTTATAATGTATTATTGGGAAGTTTTCGTGTTGTTAAGGTGTTGGATATGTGGATTAAGGGTGTCATGTTATTCTTGATGTTGTGACCTTGAGGGAGGTGAAAGAAACGGGGGAGATGTTGTCCGATTTGCTGTAGAACAATATTGTCGCGTGGTAGCTAGTTCATGTGTTACTATTGTTTATAGTAGTGTTATTTTCATTAGTGTAGATTATATTGAAGAGGAGACTTTACCACAATCTTCATTGAAGGATCGACTTAAAGGTATGTAAGGATTTTCCTTTCTTTTTCTAGCATGATTCCGTAGTGACGTCACCCTTATATGAGGTTCAAGGGGACGAGTCTTAGCGTATGTTCTATGTTGACGGGTTAAGAGCCTCTAATAGTTCAGAAGTGAATATAGATAAGAAATGAGTTACTCGTAGTTGTAATATGCAGATATTCCTAGAAATAAGTAGAGACCTCAGGGAACTTATGTTGACTCTACGACGAGAAGTATAGCCTCCATTCAATGGTAAATTATAAAATGGCCCACGAGTAGAAATCACGTATAGAACCTATGATCTTAAGAAATGACCGAAGTGGTTTTAATTGGTTAGTGAAGGTTGCTACAAAAGATCTCTAAAGAAATAAGAGAGAGATGTAAATTAAGAGATGTGATAAGTTATTAACAAGAACCTCCCCGTAAATTTAAAGTTGTGAATGAGCAAACTACGAATGAAGAATAGATCATATGTAGAAGAACATAAGGTCACATAAGTTATGAAACACATTGTACTACCTAACTAGAATAATCATGCGCATGCGGAAATAGTAATAAAATTCCATACGATAAAGGAAGGAGAGATTGAGTTAACAAATGCGAAGAGTCGCGTGAAACAATATGAAATACGAGCCCTAATGTACCAAATGAGTTTGTAAATGTAAGATTATACAAATCTTGAATGCCTTTTACTAGTATTGACAGAGGTGTAAATCTGAGAGTAGTTATGAGTTTCCTTAAAGCTAATGAGTAGGGATTACGAGTTGTTGAATACAAACTAAGTGTTACCGAATGTACTAGAAGAAGTTATACGTTATAGACACGAGTACCTAGCTTGTAAGATATTGACTGTTGTAACATTATTTATGCATAAGTATGTTCCCTATGGACGTTCTATGAACGCGTAGGGGGATAATGAAGGTAAAACTATGGACAACCTATGAAACACATATGTAAGATAATGATTTGCTATGGACGGTCTCGTGTTTATGCATAGTTCGGCCAAAAGATTTTAAGACGTACGAACTGTCTGCATTGCTACGCGTACTTGCCACCAGATAGTAATGTTGTATTGTGCCTTACGGACGGTCGACCATGCTATGTGTAAGAGCCACCTTGTGTTCTTATAATAGGTAACAACGACAATGCAACAAGAGATCACTGAGCAACAGTTAATAGAAATAGTTAAGAATCTTATGATAGGTTGAGTTGTTCAGCCAGAATGAAGGACCAAGTGGTTCAAGTGATAGCGATCTAGTAAGTCGATCTAGAGTATGTGGCAAGCTCGCTCTTATTCTTATCGTTCAACAAACTATTTTTGTATTCATTCATGCTTTTCACTTTTTAGAATTTATTTATATGTATTGCTTTCTAGCTTACATACTTGGTACGTCTCATTGTACTAACGCCCATTGTTGGGGTGCAGCATTTCATGCTTGTAGGTGCAAATAGTCAGTTTGACGAGCCCTCATAATAGACTAGATTGATATTCAATGGGAAATCGGTAAGACTCCATCTCTTTTAGAGTATAGCCGAGTCTAGAGGTCATGATATCAGATTTTGTTATAGACTTACGGGTAGGCCAAGGCCCTGTCCTAACGATATTTTGATATCAGATACTCTTGTAGACCTAGGTTTAGAATGTACAGCTTGTTAGCGGCCTTGTCGGCTCTCAGTGGTGTTTTCTTTTTTTGTTTCCCGGTATTGATACTCATAGTGGACTCCTCGGCCTGAACATGTATTAGTGTTTTGAGTATGATGGCTAGCTTATACGACACTTGGCTGCCTATGATATATTACGAGTTGCGGACATGTTAACCATGATAGCTTATAGAATGATTGAGTTCGGCCATTTTTGCATATGTATCTCCTGGGTTACGTTTAACATTCAAGAGTTGTAGGGTGGTTCGCTGGGGCCAGTACGACACTGTGTGTCAGCTACGCCTCACCTAGGTTAGGTGTGAGAGATTTCTACTGCGATATTCTCAGGTGTTACTGGTCTCCAACTTGTCTTTCCGATGGAGCAGACGTCTCACGATTTGAACATTCCTAGCTTGAAATATGTACTTTTTAATGACAGCATGTAGTGCTATGAAGTCGAAATGACAGACTTACTATCACATTGGAATGTTTTATTTCGATTTGTCCTGACGGAATTTGGCCCTAAATTTTTGGTATGCCGGTCTGGTGCAAGTTTTGATTCCATAGAATCAAGCGGATTGCAGTTTTGACACTGCTAGGTCGAGATACGAATTTTCAGTGAGAGCATGTAGTGCTATGAAGTCAAAGCGGCAAACACGTGCAAGGTGCTTGCTCGCCGAAAATGGAAAGGCCTACTCTAGTTGTATTCCTTGCCAACTTGCAAAGATGCGATGTGGTATATGTTCGGTCGGCAATGATAAAATACGGTCTCTTCAAGCCTCCAAGAGTAGGTATTTTGGCGCCGAGGTTGAAAGGATACTTCATGTGTCTCTCTCGGCAAGCAACAATAAAGTGATGTGTGTTTTGCTGCAAATCGTATAGGCATCTCGTGCATAGGATATCAAAGACCGCTGGTATCTCTCAAAATCCTGCAAAACAAAATATTTTGGAAATACTTGATATAGAAAACATGAAGTTTATGAGGATACGGTAAGAGTAGCACGACGCTTCAATAGCATGACGCTTCATTTCGACTGATGGATATGGTGCCAGTGATACGAAGTTATTGATTCCACATTATTGATTGGTGTCAACGACACGATACTTTGATTTAGCAACAGGTACCGATGTCAATGACACAAGGCTTCAACTCGTCACGATAGATAAATGTACTCGCGACTTGAAGTTCGTATCTGCGTGACAGGTAACGATGCCAACGACACGAAGCTTTAAACTATGGCCAAGTTCAATATCAAAGCAACAATCTCCATTGCTCAAAGTTGGCAAATTTGAACTTCCTTTGCTGGTGCTTCGGTGCGTAAAAAGAAAACGATTATGAACAAGAGCAAACAAAAAAGTGCAAGAGAAAGGGAATGAATGGACGAGCGAGAGAATTTAGCTACACCCCAGAAGAACTCACAATTAAGCTGTGATGTGAAATCAGTGGGTAGGTCCTTTTTTTTTATAGGCATCACTTGAAGAGATCAAATTCACGGAAGATAAGAGAGTAATCAAGTTCAACTAAAATTGGATAAAGAAGAATCCTCGTGCGAGTGAAACACAAGCTGAGTAGATGAAGTTGTATCCAATTAAAATTCTTTAATGAATAGATCCCACGGGTTTGCCGAGATCAATTTAAACGAATAGAAGTTTGCACCCAATTCCAACTGGTTAAGCTTATGACTAGTTTGACTTGTCCAAACACGAATTTAAGGTAGGTTAGTTACGTGGCTTTGTCCAATGTTTGGGATTAGTCATCCTTTACAAGTAGAATTGGACTAAAATAACAATTCACGTAAAAGATGAAGTTACTTTGATCGATTGTCCTTAAGAAGATCATAACTGGAGAAGGAAAATATTAAAAGCGGCTCATTCCTTAATTAAGCGGGACTACCTGTGTGATTATTTTGGAGGATTTTGCATGGAAGAAATCTCAATTTTGATATTTTTGTGTTTCACGTCTAAAGAGACGTGTACAATTAAGTCCAAAAGAAGCTTTTGTTGGAAAAAAAAAACTAATTGTCTTACCGGTACTTCAAGTCTTGTATTTGGGACTAACAAGCTTACACCCCGACAACCCTTAAAGTAAGGGATATTTGGAAGCATTAAAATTTAGTTGGATATTCAAAGCTCAATTACGTGCATGAATTAAATTTTGATTCGGAAAAGTAGTTAATGTGGGCTTTATAAGAGGCTTTTGTATTTATACCCGTTTTTTAGGTCACGTTTTTATTTATACCCGCTTTGTAAAAAAAATTACAAGCATGCCCACTTTTCGCATAAACTTCAGGCATACGGGCCTGAAGTAGTAAAAGCAATCACACAAACTTCAGCATTCTAGGCTTTTTCAAAAACTTCAGCAGAAGTGCTGAAGTTACTTAGTTCATTTGTAAAAATTTCAGCACTAAATAAGCTGAAGTTTTGTCCTGGATTAATTAGTTTTGTCATAAAGCTTTTTCAACAACTTCAGCATCTTCTGCTGAAGTTAATTAGTTCATTTATAAAAACTTCAACACTCTATATGCTGAAGTTTTGTCCTGGGTTCATTCGTTTTGTCGTCATTAGCTTTTTGAAAAACTTCGGCAGAAGATGCTGAAGTTATTTAGTTTAGTTTCGAAAACTTCAGCATCTTCTGCTGAAGTTAATTAGTTCATTTGTAAAAATTTCAGCACTCTATATGCTTAAGTTTTGTCCTGGTTCATTCATTTTGTCGTCATTAGCTTTTTGAAAAACTTTGACAGAAGATGCTGAAGTTATTTAGTTTAGTTGTAAAAATTTCAGCACCCAATATGCTGAAGTTTTGTCCTGAATTCAATAGTTTCTCATAAAAAGCTTTTTGAAAAACTTCAGCAGAAGATGCTGAAGTTATTAGTTGCGATAAAGCTTTTTCAAAAACTTCAGCAGAAGATGCTGAAGTTATTTAGTTAATTTGTAAAAAATTCAGCACTAAATAAGCTGAAGTTTTGCACATGTATTAGGAAGGCGGCGCCTGAAGTTGTAAAAGTTAGGGTATAAGTTAAATACTTTTAAAAATATGGGTATAGGTTAAATGGGGACGACGAAATAGGGCGCCCCGTGCAATTTCTACACTTTACAAATTGAGTAAGTCCATTTATTATTCTCAGGCCCAATGTCTATTTCATCTTAAGGACCAGACTCATGCCACGTGTCAAGTGAAGTGGCATGTCCAGTCAAATTTGAGGCCAACAAAATGACACCATGTGTTAAATGATGTGGCAATCCTAGTCCAAAACAGTGATCAATCAAAATCGCCAAGTGTCTAAAATGACATGTCTTGGTCAATCACAAACAAGCTTATCACATAGCTTGTGTGATAAGTTTGATGACTCACATAAGCCAATCAGAATCAAGCAAGAGAGTACATATGTAGATGAACAATCCATATCTACAACTATATATATAGAGGGGGTTACATAACTCTTAGGAGATTGAGAGTTGGAGAAGAGGATTCTTCAATTGGTGAAGGCATCCACAAAAAGAGAGTTCTTCCCAGAGATCAACCCGAAACAATAAAATGTTGCTTGACGTTCGTGGCGATTAAATAAATCACAAGAAGGTCTGCATCTTCCTACATTCAAGAAAGAAGCTTCTCTAGCTCTCGAATCACGGAGAATTTCATAGAGGAGAATCAAGGGACTTATAGAATTTTACTCATAATATTCATCAATAAAATCTCTATTTCTTCATATTATTTTTTTTGCAGTTTATTTTTCGTAGTACAAAAATTTGTTGTGAACAAATTTAGGCACGCCTAATAGGACCAATTATGCCTTCATCTCTTCATCTTGAAAGTTGAAACTTCAGATCTACTGTTAAAGTAGCCTTTCGAAAGTGTGATGATGTTCCATACAAAGATGCTACCGGTGTTTCATCCGTTGAGCTCAGTCATGTTGGACCAATTACCGAAATCAAGTTAAAGGCTAATCGCTTGGAGAGATCTGAATACTTCGCCTCCTTGGAGATGTCAAAGAAGAGCATATCTCGCATGATTTTCGTAACCCCATTCTTGCTATTTGACGAACTTTCTGAGAGATCCTCAAACCTTGGTGGATTTGAGGATTTGGTGGATTCTTCAGTTCAACGAAACTCAACGCCTTAATTACTAACGCAACTAACGTGGCCGAAAAGTTTGCCATGGTGGAATAGACTATAGAAGTCTTGAAGAAATCTGTTGAAGACAAAGACCTTAAAATCGCTGAACTCATGAACAAACTTGAGGCCTATGCACCTGGAGAGTCAATTTTTAATATTCTTCAAAAACAGTGTTTTGAGAGAAAATATATTTTCCATGGAAAATAACTTATTGTGTTGTGTTGGTGAATAAAAAATTATTTTAAAAAATATTTATTAAAGATTGAAATTTTTAGAACATTTGATATTGTTTTGATGAATTTTGAAGTATTAAAGATTGATAATTATGTGTAAGTATTGGTTAGAGGAAATGATGAGAAATCAAATTAAGATATTTGTAAGGAAAATGAATATCATTCATAAGTGACGAAATCCATTTATCCTAATGAAAAATAACTTTCTTGAAAAATATTTTTAACCAAACATTAAAAATAACTTTCTCATGAAAATATATTTCATGAAAAAAGAAAAATACGATATATAAATTGGTGAAGTAATATTGATAAATTACCATATTACTGCCGATATATATACGAGAAAATTGATTAACACAAAAGTGCAGAATATCGAAGGCAAAATTAGGATTTTAAGAAAAATTGGAGGATACTGTGTGTTTACCCGTAAAATGGTACAAAGATATTTATATCGTTATTTATATACATGTGAATTTGTTTGATCCAAAAAGAAATAATAAATAATAACGAAAATAAGATTAACGACTGAAATTAAAGGAGATAACAAGCCTAACTAAGAACTTAGGCGTTCGAGGATAGAAGTAAAAGCAATGTTCAAGGGTTCAAACTAAGCATGACATGATAACATATTATAGTTGTTTTGTGTGCAGAATGTTTCATGTCCTTGCAATGGTTGTTAATACTGCTATTTATACACATATTTAAGGGGACAAGATCCTCAAATCAAGCTCCTCTTAAATGAAACTAAGATTGTCATTGATGGGTGCATAACAGTTAGGTTAAATGTAGATATTTTCTGTAACGGCTGTCCAATGAATGTTACCCGATGACAATGCTGCAAATCTTTATTATTAGTTGTTCTGTCTTCGAGGCTTGTTCAGCGTTGATTGCTCACTGCTTGCAACTAGTGACATCTGTTTGTTGGCTCATATCGTACCTGTCTTCAGTACCACGTGTCTCACCGTCGTTCCTCCAACTCTCATCAACCAGCTTTACCCCCATACAGATAGTCCCCCTACTTTCTAGTAATGCAACTTAGTGTTACCGAAAAGTAGATAAGAATTTTTTTCTTGACGAGAAAGTTCCTGAACGGTGTTTGACATTCGAAAGTACGTATGTCTTCTCGCAATTAATAACCCGAACATGTGTTGCTCCGTGATTCATCAAGTATTTTTGCTGGTTTTCGAGGTAATCATGACTAAGATTTTTGAGGTCTATAACTTCTCCCCCACTCGTCATTTTTTACTCTTTACTTTTCATTATTTTTACAACTCGTTCTTCTTCTATGAATTTCCTTAGAAGTTTTCTAAAATGCTTAACTTTCTCTATAAGAACTCCTCTGCAGATCTCTTACCACCATGTCTTCTTACGCTGCTATCTCCGGAAACATTAGTCTTCTCTCCAGTGGAGGCCCAAAGAAAAAAAAACCAAAGAGGTTGAAATTGATTCCGAACCTTATAAATACCATCATACCACTTCATCTTAGCATTGCATCTGATCTCAAGGAGCAAAAAACACCTGCAAATTCCACAAGCACTAGGTTTTAGCATGTTCGTAGTTACCCTTCCTCCATTCGTCTTTCTAGCATCCACGTTGTGAAGGTCGACTGTAACTGCAACAATATCAAAATCTTCCCAAATGAGGTAGAACGAGTTACCTACTCCAAAATGGGGTTCATGTATGTCTATACATACCCCATTCACTTTGGGCCCCATCACCTTGGGGTCGTGTGAAGGATTTGACCCAATAATCTTGGAGTTCTGCCACCGGTACCAAGTTTGTTTGAAGAAGTAGGCCCATTTATATGGCATACGGTGGTTTGTCTCCTTCGGGTGTTCTCTAAGACCGGGAAACCCTAAATCTCACGCACATGATGAACCTTTACTCCCCCAATATTTTTCGCCGGGATGTGCTAAACCTCAATAAGTATGGTCACCACGCCCTTCTCACCAGTGTTGATGACGACAATGATCATGGGTGGATGGAACGGTTCGTCATCATTTCTATCAGAGACATCATCTCGGCCACAACGCTAGTCTTTCCTTAATCATTGAACCTTTTCCGTAAGTCTTCGTATATTTGTTTCTTTTCTTCGTGAAAGAACTCTCTCCTTAGCTGGAATTTTATTTTCTTCATTCCAGCTACTCCCTGGGAACCACCACGGGTTCACGGTCTATCCCAATGGGTTAAAAAATCTTAGATATCACTACTCCAGAAACCCGTCGATGAAAAGAAATGGCTCCTAAATACGGGTAGAGAGCTAAGAACCATGGTAAGCAAAACACTTCTTTCTTTCAATTTTATCTGTGTAAAATAGCTTAAGATCAATTTACTAACTGCCTTTTTGCGTGTATAGGGCTTCCGAGGAGTTCTGTTGTGTTCCCCAAGGTTGAAGCTCTCGCCGACCCTGAGGAGGCCCTGTGGGTATTGTAGAATGCCCTTAACCGGAGCAGGGCTCATGAATCTACTCGAGCTTCCAGTGAGAGTGCCTTATCTCAGAGTCCCCAACCTAAAAGCATGAAACCAAAGAGGAAGTGAACCTCCTCGACTAGACCTCCGGAGAAAAAAATATAAGATCATCAACTGAACCGGTCATAGGGTTATTGATGATGAAGAAGGGGCTAATGATGAAGGCACCCCTCTTCAAAGGAGAAAAAGGTATTAATTACCTCAACGGGGTGCTCAACTGGTAGGGCTTCAAAATCCTCATCAAAGGAAGTTCAGGCTCTCTAGGGGAGAAATGGGTTTGGTTGAAAATGTTGATTCCCGCTTTTCGATCTATGCCGATGTTCCCAGTTTGAGGAGTTCGACTCCTGATATTCCTCTGTCACCGAATACCGAATCAGCCATAACATCCACGACTTCCACACCAGTTATTTCTTCTCCATCTACAAGAAGAGCTCCTTATCAACCGACACCAGCTGTCCCTTCTCCACCAGCACCGACTGATGCTTCTCCTCCGCCGGCATCAGCCGAACAAGTAGGGAATGCCACTCCTCCACGATCTCCCAACCACGGGAACTTGAGAAATAATTACTCGACAACTTCTCAAGATCCTTGTGGAAGGCGAAGTGCCAATCTTTCGGTATCTAAGTAGTGTCAATTATCTAAAGACGTTGGCTTCAGCGAAGGATTGGAAAAATATGGACTCCCTTTCTTTGGAGTTCCTAATAAAAAGCAACACACATTGCTCGACGCATGTAGCATCCTTACTTCTCTTTACCTTTTTATTTTTGATTTATATTTTGAAGTAACAACTCTGATTCCATCCTTTTTCAGTCCAATCTTCTTGCCTCTAAGAGATTGCTGCATTTGACTCCTCGAATACTAATTTTGAGTATTCAGGATCCGAAGTGGAAACTGAAAAAGATGAAGGCCCTAAACCGCAGCGGAATAATCTTCTCCCACCATGGGAAATAAAGACTCTTCTCTCCCTTCGGGTTTTGACAGCAAAAATGTGAAAAAAATCTTTTATTTTTTGTAATCACGAAAAAATCTCTTACTGTGTTTGGCGTTTTAATTAATAGAAGAAACTTTTTTCCTAAGTGTTGTGCAAAAAATGTACTCTTTCATTTAATTGACAAAGCCTCGGAAATATTCCTCCGTCCAAAAGCTTGTGATTCCGGACATTCCGGGCATAAACGTTTTCAGGATCTACCCTTTACTATGCGGGTTTCATAAGAGATGACCCTTGTGTTTATGGTGCTTTTGGAGATGACATATACTTTCCATTCAGACACAAGCATTTGAAGTTTTTGTTAACTTTCAAACGATAAAATACATTAACTTATCATTCGGGCGAGAAATAAGATGAGAATAAAATGACTTTGATTTATTCCCTCTATTATTAAAAGTACATTTACATAAACATTTATTTGCTTAAATACGTAAAGCTGCCAATACATATGGCTAACTTGTAAAACATAATTCTACAAATTGCTTGGCAGTCTAACTCCATGTTCATTTTCCAACTCGTATGAAACTTTACTGGTTATAGCTTAAACCCGGTAAAGTCCTTCGAATGTCGATCCCAACTTCCCGGTGTTGACCTCTCAGGTGCTTTGAGTGGATTTCCTTATAACCAAATTCCCTACATGGAAATACCAAAGATTTTCTCTCCGATTATAATACCTTTCCATCCTTTGCTTTTGCGCCACCATCCTCAGATATGCCAGATCCCGGTGCTCTTCAAGATAATCTAGCTTGACTAGCAACGCTTCATTGTTCGCTTCTTCGTTTGTTGGGGAAAACCTCTAGGTTGGTTCTGCCACCTCTAGGTATTAAAGCTTATGAACCGTACACGAACGAAAAAGGGATCTCTCCCACACTTGACTTTGTTGTTTTCCGGTAAACCCAAAGAATACTCGGTAGCTCATCCGACCACTTGCCCTTATCATCTTGTAAATTATTTTTAAGGTTTTGGATAATTACCTTGTTGGTTGACTCCGCCTGTCCATTAGCACTCCGTTAGTATAGATAAGACGTAATTAATTTGATCTTAATCCTTCCAAAGCTTTGTAACTTTAGATCCTACGAACTGTGACATGTTGTCACAAGTGATCTCCTTTGGTATTCCAAATCGGGAAGATTATATGGTCCCATATGAAGTCAACAACTTCATGTTCTCTGATCTTTTGGTAAGCACCTGCCTCAACCAATTTAGTAAAATAATCAGTTAAATAAAAAGAAATCTTTCCTTCTTGGGCCCTTGTGGTAAGGGGCCGACTATGTCTAGCCACGGTGACACCACCGAATGCGGCAATTTTGCCGATTCATGCACTAACTATGCATGTCGCTGACATTTGTCGCATTTTTGTACTAATGTTTTTGCGTCATGTTCTATTCGGGGCCAATTGTAGTCGACCCTGACCACATTGAGAACCAACGAGTGTGCACTGAAGTGGTTTTCACAGATTCCTTCATGGACTTCCCTTATCACGTAGTCTGCTTCCGGTGCCCCTAGATACCGATCCAATGGTCCATGGAATGACCTCCTATACAACTATAAGTCAACAAGACAATAGGAGATGCTTTGGTCCGCAGGCCCGGGATGATTTTGGGTCTTTAGTTAATTTACCATGTCTAAGATATTCATCGAACTCGTTCCTCTAGTACCACATCAAGTTTCTTGTGTTTAGTTCGCAGTAGCTGTCCACATCCAACACCGAATACAACAATTGGACGATCGTAGCGGAATCATATTCTTTCATCTCTGTGGATGAACTCAAACTAGCCAAAGTGCCTGCCTCCACATTTTCCTCCCTCGGAGTATGGATGATTGACCACTCTCTGAATCGTGTAAGTAATGCTTTAACCTTGTCAAGTATTGGTATGCACTCTTCCTTGGCGTCAAAAATCCCATACACTTGGTTTACCATCAGCTGGGAGTCACATTTGATATTTATGACCTCAGAACCTAATCCCTAATCTATTTCAAGTCCTCCACCCGAAACCTTGTACTCAGCTTCATTGTTAGTGAATAGTACAAATATGATGGCTCGCCTTAGGGTTTCCCCCGAAGGAGTGACTATAAAAATCCCGAGGCCGAATCCTTTTATGTTGGAGGCTCCATCCGTAAACAAGGTCCAAACTCCGGATGTCGTTCCTGATACCACCACTGATTCCTTAACAGCCAAAGGCATTATTAACCCTGTACTGAATTCGACCATGAAGTAGGCCAAGACTTGTGACTTAATTGCGGTCCTGGGCTTGTATTCAATGTGGAACTCGCTAACTTCGACTGCCCACTTAGCCAACCGACCCGATAACTCGGGATTATGAAGGACATTCCTTAAGGTAAAGGTTGTCACAACGACTATAAGATGAAATTGAAAATCAGGCCTAAGCTTTCGAGAGACAACTACGAGAGTGAATGCCAGTTCTTCTAGGTGCAGATACCTTGTCTCTGCTCCTGATAGTTTCTTACTAACGTAATGAACAGGAAATTGTGTACCTTCTTATTCCCAAACCAAGTTGACGCTTGCCGCTACTTTCGAGACTGCCAGGTAAACTAACAATTGCTCACCTTTCCCTAATTTTGACAACAACAAAGGGCTGGATAAGTACCTTTTAGGTCATTCATTACTTGTTAGCATTCCGGAGTCCATACGAAGTCGTTCTTCTTTTTCAAAAGTGAAAATAAGTGGTGGCGCTTTTTCGAGGACCTTGAGATGAACCTACTTAGGGCCGCCAACCTACCAGTTACCTCTAGACTTATTTCACACTTGTTAACTGGTCCGGGATGTCCTCAATGGATTTGATTTTGTTAGGATTTACCTCGATTCCTCTTTGTGAGACTAGAAACTCCAAGAATTTGCCGCAACCAACCCCGAAGGCACACTTCTCTCGGTTGAGCTTTATGTTCTACTTCCTTAGAATGTCGAACGTCTCTTGGAGATGTTTTAGATTATCTCCTGCATTTAAAGAATTAACTAACACGTCATCAATATATACTTCCATCGTATTACCTATCTTCTTTTCAAAAATCTTATTAACGAGCCTCTGATAAGTAACTCTAGTGTTTTTAAGCCTGAAAGGCATCACATTGTACCAATATGTGCTGAAATTCGTGATGAAAGAAGTTTTCTTTTGATCTTCCCGGTTCATCCTAATTTTAATATGCCTAGAATAAGCATCAAGAAAACTCATTAACTTGTGCCCTGCCGTAGAATCAATCATTTGATAAATGCGCAACAATGGGAAAGAGTCTTTGGGGCACGCCATATTCAGATCCTTATAGTCTACACAAATCCTAAATTTGTTATTCTTTTAAGTCACTACTACTTTGTTATCTAGCCGATCCAGATACTTTACCTCTTGAATTTAACCAACATTAAGTAATTCGGTTACCTCTTCCTTGATAAACATGTTTTTGCCCTCTACTATCAGTCGTTTCTTCTGCCTTACCCGAGGAAAATTTGGATCTAGACTCAGTTTGTGGACTGCCACCTTCAGTGAGATGCCTTTCATGTCTGAATGTGACCAAGAAAAGCAATCTATGTCATATTTAAGAAAATCTATAAGTTTTAACCTGATCTCGGAGCTCAACCCCGTTCCCAAATTGAATTTCCTTTCAAAAATTTCTTCGAACAAAGACACTTGTTCGCGCTCTTATATCGTTGACTTGGTTGGATCCATCTCCTGTGGTACTTGAAAATACCTTGGTACCTGATATAATTCTGATGGCTCCTGACCTTTATCATCTTCAATTGGAAAAGGAGAAGGGGGGGGGGGGATTTCTGTAATTTCTATTTACTGGTTTCTTTGCCCGTGCTGCTTGAAACTGTTATTGTGTTCATCTTCCTTGCCACCAGTTGGTCATCACTTATCGGTTTGACCCCCTCAGGTGTCAAAAACTTCACTAATTGATGATAAGTCGAGGGAACTACCTTCATATCGTGCGTGGGCAGCAAAATTTCTCCTCGGGTTGTGACGATTTTTAGGTTGAAGACAACTAGGAATTATGTCGCCGGAATGATGTTCCCGGTCAACTTTGATTGTTCCAGAACCCTCCATTGTCAGATGATGGCTGAACTTCCTTTATCAACCAAAACAAGCTTATTAAAATCTAAAACATTAAGATAAATTACCAAAGCATCGGTGTGCGGAAGAAGAAGCCCATCAATATGTTCCTCTGTGAATGTAATGTCATCTTCTACGGCTTCACGAATTATCTTTCCATTAGTCACCGATATTTTTTTCTTTTTTGCTGCCAAAAATGTCACCCCATTGACCTCACTTCCTCCAAAGATCATGTTTATTGTCATTCGAGGTGAGCTTACGACTGTCTTTGATGGTTCTGCATTATCCTAGCTTCTACCGTAATTGTTTTTGGTGTGGTCACTTACAAACTCTCTAAGATATACATTCTTCAACAACGTTGCCACCTCCTCACGAAGATGTCGGCAGTCCCTAATTCTATGGCAGTGAGTCCCATGGAATTCATACCACAAATTAGGTCCCCTTTGGGTAGGATCCGATCGAATCAGTTTTGGAAATCGTTCTTCTTTAATATTCCTCATTGGTGACACTAATTATACCAGGCCGATATTAAAGTTATAATTTGATAACATTGGATATGCGGGATCTCGAGATCCTGCCAGCTGTTTCTTTTGCAACAATATGTTTTTCCGGCCACCATCCATCCTTCTTTCGGAGGCGAACCTATCCGATGACTTGAATCCTTTACTGATATGCCAATCAGTTCTCTCGTACGGTAGAAAACGGCCCCTAGAGAACCTCCAATCTTCATCAAAGTCATTTTTAAACTTATCCTGGTTTTTATAACGACCCCATCCTTGGAGGACACCAAAAAACCAAGTTGATCGTTTGATATCCTTATCTTCGACATGTAGCGGTTGTACACGTCTGCCCATGTGGTTTCTTGAAACTTGAGCAATCTCTCCTTCAATTTTCGGGAGGCATAAAAAATCAGTGGATTAAGATCCTTCGTGAATGCCTCCACTTCCCACTCATCCGGAACCACTAGTAGTTTAGATTCTCCTTGCAAAATTTTGAATATATCCGCCTTTCTGGCCTGGACCTTTCTTACTTCAGCATGGATTTTGATGAATGAATCTGCAAGGCTTTCAAAAGAATAGATTGAATGCTCAAATAAGAGGGAATTCCATGTCAGGGCCCCCTTCATAAGGGTTTCGCCAAACTGTTTCCACGAACCGACTCATTCTCGTGCTAAGTCAAGTCGTGCCTTTTACTGCTGTGGTGTAGGTCATGATTGCTCCTGTGGATCCGACGTCTCATCATATTTTTGAATATCCGACATCTTAAAACTCTTCGAGATCAAATCCGATGCCGTGCTTGATTTAAATGGCAATTGTGTAAAATTTCTCGAATCTGGTCCTTTTAAAATCGGTGGTGCCCCTGAGACCCGATCCATCCGAGCATGAAACTCTTTTGCATTCTGGTCCATTATTTCATTCATCTCTTTGATGAATCTCATGAGCTCGGTTTTGAAAGGATCATTTAAGTTGTTCCCAAATCCACTTCTTCACCGAAACCAACTTCATCCCTTGGAGTGTTGTTATCAGTTCTTTGAGCCGTTTGATATGCATCAACGTTGGGAGGAACCAGAGGTTTTTCATTAGCATTATTGAAGGCACAAGATAACGTCTGCTTCAATTCTGTCATCACCCGATCTTGCCTCGAAAGGTGATCCATGATCACCTTTTGTTGTTCTCTCAAGATTTTGACCGTTTTGACAACATGCTCATCCTTCACATCATCTGGGTTGGGCCCGACACATGCCGTGGATTCTTTCCGTCGCGAACCGGGGTTGCTTCATCCCCTTCGTTGCGAGTTTTGTTGGACGAATCTTTACGTTGGAACGCATCTTCTTGCTCATTGCATGCTCCAACATTGTAAATGTTGTTGACATCGTTAGGTGGCATATCATGTTTTTACTAAAGAAAAAGTCAAAACCTATTAGCAACAAACAAATGGCTCAAAGTAGTTACGCGACTGTCTTTGTCCCACGGTGGGCGCTAAACTGTTTATGGTACAGTTGAAGTTATCGCGTGGTTTATAGACAAGAAAATAAGTTTGATCCAAAAACGATGAATAAATAAGAATGTAATAAGTTTAACGACTGAAATTAAAAAAGATAACAACCCTGACTAAGAACTTAGTCTTTCCCAGGATAAAAGTAAAAAGCAATGTTCAAGTGTTCAAACTGAGTGTGACAAGATAATAGATTATAATTTTTTATGTGCAGAATGTTTCCTGTCCTAACAATAGTTGTTAATCCTGCTATTTGTTGCCTTATTTAGGGGGAACTACAAGATCCCCAAATCAAGATCCTCCTGAATGAGAATAAAATCGTCATTGATGAGTGCATAACACTTGGCATTAAATGCAGATAGTCTCTGTAATGACTGTCCAATGAATGTTACTCGATGACAGTGCTGCAAATCTTTGCTATCAGTTCTTCTGTCTTCGAGACTTGTTCGACGCTGATCGCTCGCTGCATGCAACCTGTGTCAGTTGTTTGTTGGCTCATATCCCACCTTTTTTTAGTACCACATGTCACACCGTCATTCGTTCAGCTGTCATAAGCCAGTTTTACGCCATACGCCATGCTATCTTTCTTTTTCCCCGTTGCTTTCTTTTTCGGATTTTTATGCGAATCGTTTTTGGCGGGAAACCTTATATATCGCTGCTTTTTAATTTGATTTAATTACAGGTAGCTGCCTTTTTGTCTCAAAAGTTAATGTGCCACGGAGAATAATACTTCATATGCTTAAGAATAATAGATTTTGATATACGAGGGTCAGATTTTTTTTTTTCAGTCGCAATAACAGACATGAATTTTTTATTGTTTTAAATAAAAAATTTAAAGAATTAGAAGCTGAATAAAAAGTACTGTAACTTACACTTTCGCGTGAAAATATTTTAAGCAAATGCAAAACTGTAATTAAAGAAATTGTTCGACTCAGGAACAATAATAACGTCAAATTAACAGGAATGGGAGAGTAAAAAATAAGATAGCAAAATGATTACAGTGGATTTAGGTAATTAATGAGAATACTTGAAAATATGATACTAATGAATACAAAGAGATAAATCTATTGTTCTGTCCCCGCTGCAGAATCTTTTTGTGCTTAATTCCTTTATGATCATATTCTTAAGAATATTATACTCTAACTGAGTAAAATGAGAATACAATTTAGTGTCATATCAGCCACTGAACGAGAAATTTCTTTGATGACACAAGGCTTAGGCCTCATTTGTTTGCACATAATGGAGGACTGAATCTTAATTATTCAGATCTCAGATATTAAGTGCATTTATTTTTAAAGTCTGAATTTTTATTATTCAGATCTTAATCATTAAGTGTGTTTGTGTTTTACTTCACAACTACTTAATGAGTCTGAATAGGTCTGTATGATTAAGATTTATAACAAAGACTTAATTTCATTAAGATACTATCACATATTCATTATTAACTGTCGTCACCGCCTACCATTATCAAATACCACTATGCCACCACGACCACCATACTCAATGTCACGGGGTCGTTTTTAGTTTCTCCAAAAACAGCCCGTGCGGCAGCCAAGTTGCGCACTTGACTCAGCCTTTCCCTAACACTTAGCCAAATTTCAGCAAGTTTGGCCTTGACGAATTTTAGGCAGCAAAACAGTAAGAAACACAAGCCAATACGGGAAAACCCAACCTTTGTATTAATTTCGAAAAGCTACAAAGGAAACCCTCACTTGCTATGATCACAAGTCGATCACAGCCCACTCTTGACGAAGAACACAAGTCGTTCTTGGCCAACACTAAGACCTGCCCAAGCCTAGCCTTAATCCCTTTTGAAACACTTTGAAACCCTCACGTTTCACTCTTGTTTCCCTCTTGTAATTCTACACGAAATTACACACACCACCTTCTGCCTAAGTCCATAAGGCCCTATTTATAGAACATAGGCAGCCCTTAAGACTTGGCAGCACATTGACACTTGTCGTCGACAGCTTTTGCCACTTGTCGGGCTAAGTTTAAATCTGATCCTAACTTGTAGTTGACATCCCCAACTACTTAGGCCATTATACACGAAATGGGATCATGGATACAAGCATAATCAGTTCATGGGAGATCATGGGAGATCATGGGGACAAGGGGAGTTGAAATGTAACCGCCCACTACTTTGGCATGTGCCTTGCATGTGCCTTTTGACTTGGTCAGCTATGCTTCACGACTAAGCTTGCTTTGTGCCAAGCTTTAGCTCATCTTTGACATTGTTCCGCACCAATGTCTCACCCGCATTCTGCTGCCATGACTTTGCCGCACACGTCCGACGCCGCTGCTGCCCGCACACTGCCTTTGGCCTAGTTTTCTGCCTTGCCCATGTCAATGCCCATTTCCCTCGTGCCATTGCTTGTATTT
>MDKI01016409.1:0-13846 GCA_005239505.1 Nicotiana paniculata
ATATATATATATATATATATATATATATATATATATATATATATATATATATAGGGAGGAGCAGTAAGGGTGGACAGGTGGGAGCAGGTAGCGCGCCGCAACAAGGAGCGATAAGGGAGAATATTTATGTTTCACTGATTTTCAAAAATAAGGAATTGGAAAACCCCCAGTTTTATTAAAAAGGTTTTCATACTCTGATTTTTACTGTGACTTAAATTGAAACTTGGAAATTTTGAGGAGTCGATTATAGTTGATATCTAAAAGGAGTTATCCGAGTTGTTTTTATTTTCTGTTGCAAGTTACTGGTTATTTAATTTATTTTTATTATTTCTTCTTGCTTTATTATATATTGTTTACTGGTTATATTTTTAATGCCCCGCCGTAGCCTCGTCACTACTTCATCGACGTTAGGCTCGGCACTTACTCAGTACATGGGGTCGGTTGTACTGATACTACACTCTGCACTCTTTTGTGCAGATCCAGGTACTGGCCAGAGTTAGGAGATTTTAGTAGTAGACATTGTCATTTACTCGGAGACACGAGGTTGATCTGCTTGCGTCCTGATATTCCTGGAGTCTTCTCCTATTCATTTAGATACTGTTTTATTCATTCAAAATAGAGATATATTTCTTTCAGCCCATTTATTTGTAGTATTCTTTAGTAGTTCGTGAAATGTGACACCAGGCCCTGAGTAGTTTTATAGTTATTATTAGCTCGTGGTTCGTTCATTATTCCAATTACTATTTACGATATCAGCTATTGGAAAGTATTAGATTTCGTGTTTATTTTAAATTGTTTATTCGTGTTTAAGTAAATATTCAAAAGAAAAATGGTTAACTATTTTCTAACATTGGCTTGCCTTGCAAGTGTGGTGTTAGGCGCCATCACGATCCCGAGGGTTGGGAATTCGAGTAGTGAAAAGTTGGTATCAGAGCAGTAGGTTGCAAAGGTCTCACAATTCACGAACAAGCTTGATAGAGTTTGAGGGAGCGGTACTGAGACGTCTGTACTTATCTCCTAGAGGCTATGAAGTTAGGAACAAACTCAGTTTTTATTTCTACTATGTCGTGAGATTCTTGGTATCTCAAATACTGATTGAACTCTTCTACTCTCTTGCAGATGGAGAGAACACGTGCTTCTTCTTCCGCTAACCAACAATCCGGTCTTCCAGCAGCAGCAACTCCCATTAGGGGCAGAGGCCGAGGCCACGTTAGAGGCCGAGGCATGGGCAGGACTCTGCCCGTTTCCCATACTGCAACCCTAGCTGCGGAGCCCCAGATTGAGATTTATGGGGGGGCTCCAGCTCAGACCCTTCCAGTTGGACCAGCTCAAGTCCCAGAGGGGTTTATTGCTACCCCAATACTTCAGGATGCTTTGGCCCAATTAGTGGGCCTTATGGAGAGTGTAGCCCAGACTGGTGCACTCCCTGTTGCAGTAGCCGCATCTCAGGCTGGAGGAGGGGTCCAGACTCCTGTTACCCGCACTCCTGATCATAATACTCCTCCGATTCAGACCCTAGCAGCCAACCCAGTTGGGGTAGTTCAGGCAGTTGCTGCAGCCCCGATTCTTGAGGGGACAACTATGACTTCCGATGCTTTGTGGAGATTGGACATGTTCATCAAGATTTTCCCTGTTCACTTCAGAGGATCCTCAGGAATATCTGGACAGCTGCCACGAGGTTCTTCGTAATATGGGCATTTTGGAGACCAATGGGGTCGACTTCGCCGCATTTCAGATGACTGGTTCCGTTAAGAAGTGGGGGAGGGTTATTTGTTGACTAGACCAGCTAGGTCACCTGCTCTAACTTGGGATCAATTTTCTCACTTCTTTTGGAGAAATTTTTGCCTATCACTACCAAAGAAGAGAAGCATCAACAGTTTGAGCGTCTTCAGCAGGGCGACATGACAGTTATCCGGTAAGAGAATCGTTTTGTGGATTTGGCTCGGCATGCTGTTCTTATATTGCCCACAGAGAGGGAGAGGGTTAGGAGATTTATTGAGGGCCTTGCCCAGACCATCAGGTTGCAGATGGCTAAGAAGACAGGGACTGATTTCATTTCAGAATGCGGCCAATGGGGCCAGGAGAGTTGAGACGGTTCTCGGTATGGGTGGTCAGGGATCAGACAAGAGACCTCGCTATTCTGGTAGATTTATCGGTGCCTCGTCTGGAGGAATAGATACTCAGGGTAGAGGCCATTCTTTCAGGCCATTTAATTCAGCACTCCAGACATCCCATGGTGCCTCAGGTGGTCGTGGCTCTTACTTGCCTTATTCTAATTAGTCAGCTCCTATCATAGCACCTCCTCTTTAGAGTTATTATCGTGGTCAGCCGGTTCGTCAAAGTCAGCCTCAGTATTATGATAGGTGTTATAAGTGTGGTGAGTATGGTCACAGTCGGAGATCTTGTCCAAAATTTTTGGGTAATAAGCCTCAGTACCTGAATTCTCGTGCTATAGTTCCGACACCAGCTGCAGCACCACCTGCCCAGCCAGCCAGGGGTAGGGTCAGGTAGTCAGAGGTAGAGTTCAGAATGTTAGAGGTGGAGGTCAGCATGCTAGAGGTGGAGGCCAGCCCGTTAGAGGTGGAGGAATACCTATCAGGGGTCCTCCAAGTGATGTAGTTCAGGATGGTGGGGCCCAGCCCCGATTATATGCATTTCGATCCAGACCCGAGGCGGAGTCCTCCGATGCAGTTATCACAGGTACCATTTCCGTTTGTAATAAAGATGCTTCAGTTTTGTTTGATCCGGAGTCTACTTATTCTTATTTGTCATCCTATTTTGCCTCGTATTTGGTTGTGACCCGTGATTCTTTGAGTGTCCCTGTTTATGTGTCTACGCCGATAGGGGATGCTATTGTTTTAGATCGTGTATATCGTTCGTGTGTGGTCATTATTGAGGGTCTTGAAACTAGTGTAGACCTTTTGCTTCTTGACATGGTCGATTTCAATGTCATATTGGGCATGGATTGGTTGTTACCTTATTATGCCATCTTGGACTGTCACGCCAAGACAGTTGCTTTAACTTTGACGGGATTGCCTCGGTTAGAATGGAATGGGACTCCTAGTCATTCTCCCAGCAGAGTGATTTCTTATGCCAAGGCTCGTTGCATGGTTGAGAAGGGATGTTTAGCTTATTTGGCTCATATCCATGATTCTGATGTCGAGGTTTCTTCAATAGAGTCAGTGCTTATTGTTCGGGAGTTTCCCGAAGTGTTTGCTACATACCTGCCGGGGATGCCACCCAACAGGGATATCGATTTTTGTATTGATGTTGCTCCGGGCACTCAGCCCATTTCTATTCCTCCATACCGGATGTCCCCGCTAGAATTGAAAGAACAGTTGCAAGACCTGCTTGATAAAGGTTTGTCAGGCCTAGTGTCTCGCCTTGGGGTGAACCGGTTTTGTTCATAAAGAAGAAGGATGGATCAATGAGAATGTGTATAGATAACTGTCAGTTGAATAAAGTTACTATAAAAAATAAGAATCCATTGCCGAGAATTGATGATTTATTTGACCAGCTTCAGGGTGCCAGTGTGTTTTCGAAAATTGATCTTAGATCGGGCTACCATCAGTTGAGAATTAGGGCGTCTGATGTTCCTAAAACAGCCTTTCGGACAAGGTATATGCACTATGAATTTTGGTGATGTCTTTTGGCTTGACTAATGCCCCAGCAGCCTTTATGGATTTGATGAATTTGATTTTTAAGCCTTATCTTGATTCCTTCATAATTGTGTTCATTGATGATATTCTTATATACTCCCGCAGTCGGGAGGAGCATGAGCAACACCTCCGTATAACACTCCAGACTTTGAGGGATAATCAGTTGTATGCAAAATTTTCAACGTGTGAATTCTAGTTAGATTCAATAGCTTTCTTGGGTCAATATCAGTATAGGGTATTCAGGTAGATTCTATGAAGATTAAGGCAGTCAAGAACTGGCCTAGACCCACTTCAGCCATGGAAATCAGGAGCTTCTTGGGTTTGGCGGGATACTACTGTCGTTTTGTGGAGGGGTTCTCGTCTATAGCAAACCCGATGATGAGATTGACTCAGAAGGGTGCCCCATTTAAATGGTCGGATGAGTGTGAGGCGAGCTTTCAGAAGCTCAAGACAGCCTTGACTTCAGCACCGGTATTGGTGTTACCCTCAGGTTCAAGATCTTTCACGGTATATTGTGATACTTCCCATGTTGGGTTGGGAGCGGTATTAATGCAAGAGGGCAGGGTGATAGCATATGCGTCTTGGTAGTTAAAGATTCACGAGAAGAATTATCCTGTCCATGACTTAGAGTTGGCAGCCATTGTTTGTGCATTGAAAATATGGAGGCACTATCTTTATGGCATGCCATGTGAGGTTTACGCGGATCATCGTAGCCTCCAGTACTTGTTCAAGCAAAAGGATATTAATTTGAGACAGAGGAGATGGATAGAGTCATTGAAAGATTATGATGTCACTATGTTGTATCATCCAGGAAAGGCCAATGTGGTGGCCGATGCATTGAATAGGAAAGCAGTAAGTATGGGCAGCCTTGCATGTATTCCAGTCGGTGAGAGACCGTTAACTTCAGATATTCAGACGTTGGCTAATCAGTTCGTGAGGTTGGATATTTTGTCCAGCCATGTTCTAGCTTGTATAGTTGCTCGGTCTTCCTTATTCGAGCGTATCAGAGATCGGCAGGATGATAACCCGCGCTTGATGGTCCTTAGGGACACCGTTCGGCACGGTGGTGCCAAGAAGTTTATAGTTGGAGATGATGGTTTTTTGAGGATGCATGGTCGTATGCCTAATGTTGATGGACTTCGTGAGTTGATTCTGGAAGAAGCTCACAGTTCTAAGTATTCTATTCACCAGGGTGCTGCAAAGATGTACCAGGACTTGCGGCAGCACTACTGGTGGCGAAGGATGAAAAAGGATATTGTTGCTTATATGGCTCATTGTTTGAATTCCCAACAGGTGAAATATGAGCATCAGAGACCCGATGGTTTACTTCAACAGATAGAGATTCCTGAGTGGAAGTGGGAGCGTATCTCTATGGACTTCGTTGTTGGACTCTCTCGGACTCAGAGGAAGTTCAACGCTGTTTGGGTATTGTGGATAGGTTGACTAGATCAGCACATTTCATTCCAGTGGCAAGTACTTACACTTTGGATCCGTTGGCAGAGATATATGTTAGAGATATTGTTCGCCTTCATGGTGTGCCCGTGTCTATCAATTCTAATCGAGGTACGCAGTTTACCTCGCACTTTTGGAGGGAAGTTCAGTGAGAGTTGGGTACATGAGTTGAGTTGAGCACAACATTTCATCCTCAGACGGATAGACAGTCTGAGTGTACTATTCAGATCTTGGAGGATATGCTCCGCGCTTGTGTTATTGATTTTGGGGGTTCTTGGGATCAATTCTTGTCGTTAGCAGAGTTTGCCTACAATAATAGTTATCAGTCAAGCATTCAGATGGCTCCCTATGAGGCGTTATATGGCAGTCGGTGTAGATCACCAGTTGGGTGGTTTGAGCCGGGAGAGGCTCGGTTATTGGGTACAGACTTAGTTCAAGAGGCCTTTGATAAGGTCAAAATTATATAGGATCGACTTCGTGCAGCTTAGTCTAGGCAAAAGAGTACGTCGATCGTAAGGTTAGGGATGTGGCATTCATGGTTGGAGAGAGAGTATTACTTCAGTAATCGCCCATGAAGGGTGTTATGAGATTTCGGAAGAAGGGAAAGTTGAGCCCAAGTATATCAGACCATTTGAGATTCTTGATAGAGTAGGGGAGGTAGCTTATAGACTTGCGTTGCCTCCAGGGTTATCCTCCGTTCATCCGGTGTTTCATGTATCTATGCTCCAAAAATATCATGGTGACCCGTCCCACATGTTATATTTCAGCTCTGTCCAATTGGACAAAGATTTGACTTATGAGGAGGAGCTGGTAGCCATTCTAGACCGACAGGTTCGTCAGTTGAGGTCAAGGAGTTACCCTTCAGTTCGAGTGCAGTGGAGGGGTCAACCTATTGATGCAGTTACTTGGGAGTCTGAGTCGGACATGCAGAGTAGATATCCCTACTTGTTTGCCAGTTCAGGTAATTTTCTATGTCCGTTCGAGGACGAACGTTTGTTTTAGAGGTGGAGATTGTGATGACCCAAAGGGTCATCTTATAAATTAAGACTCCATTCCAGGTTCATTAGCCTTAAAAATATTAATTTTATTTACCTCGATTTGCATGCGCAGTCCGGGTATGAAATCGAAAATCTTTTATGTGAAAATATGAGAAACAATAATTTTTGGAATTTAAAATTTGGTTTTAGTCGACTTGGTTCAACATTTTTAGTGAACGAACCCGGATCCGTGTCCGACAATCCCGGGAGGTACGTAGTAAAATATAGGACTTGGGTGTATGCCCGAAATTGGATTCCGAGGTCCCTAGCCTTAGAAATTAATTTTTGAAAGGAATTGTTTTGATGGATTTTTAAGGAAATAAATAAATGAATTAATGTTTGAAATCATTGGTATCGGGCCCGTATTTTGGTTCCCGATCCTGGTACAAGTTTGTTATGATATTTAAGTCCTATTTGTGAAATTTGGTGGAAATCGGAGTTTATTTGACGTGATTCAGACGTCCGGTTGAGAAATAGTGAAATTGAAGTGTTCTTGAGAAAAATCATGAGTTTTGAGACTTGCGTGCATGTTTGGTTTAGAGCCCCGAGGGCTCGGGTGAGTTTCGGGTAGGCTTCGGGATATTTTGAACTTGTAAAATCTGGTGTCATAGCTGTGCTGGTGTGCCCGCACCTGCATGCCTTGAGCCGCAAATGCGAGCGGAAGCCCGTAGGTGTGACCAAGCCTGGGCTCCCCGACGTCCGCAGGTGCGGACCCTTCTGTGTAGGTGCGCGACCGCAGAAGCGGTAATGCAGTCGCAGGTGCGGCCCAAGCTGCCCGGCTCTATTCCGCAGAAGCGGAAGCTCTCCCGCACGTGCACAAGGGTTTTTCTTCCAAAATCATGGGTAAGAGTTCATTAACTATTTTCTTTCAATTACCTATCATTTTCTATCACTTTTTAAGCAAAAATCAAGGGTTTTTATGGTAGAAATTGAGTGTTTGGGTAGAATTAGAGAATTTTGTAAAAATCAAATTTTTACCTCGAATTGGGGTCGGATTTCAAAACCAATTACATACTCGGGCTCGGGGGTGAACGGGTAAACAGAATTTGGTCTGTAACCTGAGTTTGGACCAAGCAGGCCTGGGGTCGGGTTTTAACTTTTTTTGAGAAAACTTAGGAAAACAATGATTTTTCAATAAAGTTAGTTCCTTTAGCATAAATTAATGGTATTAAACTAATTATGATTAGATTCGAGCAGGTTAGAGGCAAATTTGAAAGGAAAAGCGGTAATTGAGCAGTGAGTGGCCTGCGAATTTGAGGTAAATGCTTGGTTTAACCTTGACTTGGGGGAATAGGAATCCCCAACTTAATTGCTATGTGAAATTACATGTGTGTGGTGTATAGGTGAAGTGACGAGTATCTATGCACCCCCAAGTATCTGCTTAACATGATCCCTTTCCCCATTTCCAATTATTTGCTTACGGGCTTAATTGTCTCATGATCATTGTTGTTTATATGTCTATTTGGATTCGTTAACTTATTGTTAAGTATTGTTTCAAGTTTTTTGGAAGTGTTGGTTGTTCTCTAAGTTTTGTTATGTTACATAAGGATTGAGCTGGATGTCAGTGTTACGATATGTATATAATTTCTGGTTGGTTTCGTTGTGAAATGAAAATTGATGAAGTTTGTGAGTTTTACAGCTTCTGATTACAATTGTTGATACAAAATGTTGTGAAAGGCTTGGCCTGAATTTTGAAAGTTTTCGATAATAAACTGATATGATATGTCTGGTGGGAGCGGGTTGCACGCCGCAACAAGGAGCGATAAGGGTGGACAGGTGGGATCGGGTTGCACGCCGCAACAGGAGCAATAAGGGTGATATATATATATATATAGGGAGGAGCAATAAGGGTCGACATGTGGTAGCGGGTAGCGCGCCGCAACAAGGAGCGATAAGGGAGAATATTTATGTTTCACTGATTTTCAAAAATAAGGAATTGGAAAAACCCCAGTTTATTAAAAAGGTTTTCATACTCTGATTTTTACTGTGACTTAAATTGAAACTTGGAAATTTTGAGGAGTCGATTATAGTTGATATCTAAAAGGAGTTATCCGAGTTGTTTTTATTTTCTGTTGCAAGTTACTGGTTATTGAATTTATTTTTATTATTTCTTCTTGCTTTATTATATATTGTTTACAGGTTATATTTTTAATGCCCCACCGTAGCCTCGTCACTACTTCATCGAGGTTAGGATCGGCCCTTACTCAGTACATGAGGTCAGTTGTACTGATACTACACTCTGCACTCTTTTGTGCAGATCCAGGTACTGGCCAGAGTTAGGAGATTTTAGTAGCAGACACTATCATTTACTCGGAGACACGAGGTAGACCTGCTGGCATCCGCAGATTCCTGGAGTCTTCTCCTGTTCATTTAGATACTGTTTTATTTCATTCAAAACAGATATATATTTCTTTCAGCTCATTTATTTGTATTATTCTTTAGTAGTTCGTGAATTGTGACACCAGACCCTGGGTAGTTTTATAGTTATTATTAGCTCGTGGTTCATTCATTATTCCAATTACTATTTACGATATCATCTATTGGAAAGTATTAGATTTTGTGTTTATTTTAAATTATTTATTCGTGTTTAAGTAAATATTTAAAAGAAAAATGGTTAAATAATTTCTAACATTGGTTTGCCTAGAAAATGTGGTATTAGGCGCCATTACGATCCTGAGGGTTGGAAATTTGGGTCGTGATATTATACTATTTGATTAGCTTTGACTTGATTCGGCACCAAAATGAGGGTGTGAGCACATTCTTGGACCGGGAAGTAGGCCTTGAGACGAGGTAAGTCTCTTTTCTAACCTTGTAAGGGGGAATTAACCCCATAGGTGAACTTAATCAATATGCACTCCTATTTGTGGGGGCTACGTATGCACGAATTAATACTCCTATTTGTGGGGGCTACGTATGCACGAATTAACGAGAGTCCGTGCGTAGCTACTGTTCATGCTTATGTCCGGGTAGATTTAGGTTTACACCATATTTTGTTGATACCGTTGCTTGTTTATGCTTACTAATTGTTTGGATTAAAGCGGAGGTTGAGGATTTCAATATTTTAAAGGTTCCTAGTTAAATTTCTTATTTTGAAAAAGAATTGAGTGATATTATGATAAATTGAGAAAATCTATGTTCGGCCTCTTCGCAAGTATATTCCGCGATTGGGGTAAATTTCCATTACTCATTGGAGCGGGCCGTTCGTCTCGGCAGGTTAATTGATGTATCTATGGTTCGGGTCATTCGACCCTCGGCAGTGCACAGTATATGTATATTTGGATCGGGTCGTACGTCCTCGGCATAATTTGTGCATAAAGATATTGGAACCCCTTTTATTTTTAATATGGTTTCATCGGCTTGAAAGATGAAAGGATTAGATGAGAGATATGACTTGGTTCCTACTTGAAATAAAAGGATTGTTTACTTACTTTTCTTGCTCTGAATTGTATTATCATTTTATATATCATGTTTAATTAGAAACTCATTGTATTATATTTTTAGCTCATAGTAAGTGTCGAAGCCGACCCCTCGTCACTATTTCTTCGAGGTTAGACTAGATACTTACTTGGTACATGTTGTTTATGTACTCACACTACAATTCTTCACTTGATTTGCAGGATTTGAGGCAGGTGCATCTGGTTATCAGCCCGGCGTGCACGCTTGACTTCTGGTTCGAGACTACACGGTAAGATGCCCTTCCGAGCCATTCTGCAGCAACCAAAGTCTTTCTGTTGTTTTGTTCTGTCTATTTTATTTCAAACAGTAGAGTAGTAAATCTTTTGTATATTCTACTAGAAGCTCATACTCTTGTGACACCAGGTCTTGGCACACACTAGTAGACTCTTGATTTTGGTTTTATTTCATTGATCCTGATTGCACTTATTAGCTTTAGTGGTATTTATTCTTTCAATCTATTACTTCTTGAAAATTTTTACAAAATTTAAAGAAAGTTCGATTACTCGAAAAAATCTTTAATAGAGGAATCAAATAGTTGCTCAGTTTTGGCTTGCCTGGCGACAGTGCTGAGCGCCATCGCGGTCTAAAATGGAATTGGATCGTGACAAAAAGACTGTTAAAGAGAATATGCAAAAATATGAGAGAGAAAATAATGAGAGGAGTAAGGAAGTGCATGTCGGCATCCCAAGAGAGAAAAAAAGAGAGGTTGTGTTGAGTGAAGAGAAAGGGATGTCAAGTGAGAAAAAGAGTGAGCTTCAGGGAAAAGAAGTGAGGGAAGGCAATGAGATAACAAAATTCAGTGAGGTAGAGAGAGAGAGAGAGAGAAACAGGAGGAATTGAGTGAGGAAAAAGAAAAAAACTTAAGTGAGAGAAAAGAAGTTAAGGGTGAGCCAAAGAGAGTGTAATCAAGAAAAAAGTTTCTTTAATTCCTAACCCATTAACTCTTTCTTTTCTTAGTTTTTGTGATTTTGTGCAGCCATATATAGAAAGACCTTTTGAAAGGGGAGGTGAGGCACAAGAGATGGTAGCAAAGGATCCAATCCGATTTCATCATGAATTTTGGGAAATCAATTCTTGTTGGATGGTGGAAGATAAAAGCTTGGTTACTTTATTTGTTGTTGAACCTTTTGAATATTTTGATCCTTATTTACAGGTTTACAATATGGAGTTTCCTAAAGATATTGCTAAGTTAGAGTCATTGCATAAAAGAATAAAAGTTGATGTCATTACATTGATAAATAAGTCCAAGTATGGTATGTATAATTGGTCTATTCACATTCTTGGCCTTTCTAGAACACCTAAAGTATTTTTGGAGGTAATGAACTATACTCTTATTTCTTATGTTGGTGACTTTATAATTTTTGTGGATGATGATATTTTAATGCATATCAAGTCATTAACTGTAATATCTAAGTTCAAGTGCAAAAGTAATACTCTTCCTTTTGAAATTGAGTATGACATAGATGATTATGCATTCTAGATTGGTGGAAAGAGGCATGGAATTATGAGAAGAGGCTTGCTAATGAGTTAAATGTTCTTTATTCTCTTATTTAAGTGCCTAATCAGTTTTCATGTGATAAATTGCTAGAATGTGAGTTTTGTTGTTTGATGAGAAGTCATTCCTCTAGTCATGTTGATTGTGAGCCTGTAAAAGTGATTGGTTCTAGTAAAGAGGATATGCATGATTATTGTGACATTAGTGATCAAATACTCTTTCATGAACTTATCTATGACTCTTTTTGTGATAGTTTGAGCAATTATGTAAAATCCATTGATGTTGCGAATATTATTGGGGAAAGTTATCTTCATGAGCTTGAATGTATTAAAATTTTTATTTTGGAATTTATGTGTTCTTCTGACCTTCTTGAGAATTTATGTGCTTCTTTGAATAACTTACATGTAGAAGAATCCATAGGATTTATAATTGATACTTGGCTATATCATAAAAGTGTCTTATTTTATACATGTGGCACAGATAATTGTGTTAAATGGATGCATGGCCAATATTTTGAAATTACTTTGGTGTGCACATGTTTGGACTACCTTATTGACAAGATCGCATTCCAAATTTCATTACATAATGCATCTAAGAGAGGTTTTTATTGGACAAATCTAAGTAGGCATAAATTTTATTAGGATTATGATGTCCATATGCTTTATATGGGAGTATTTACACCTATTACGCTTAATTGGGTTAAGTGGACACATGGTCACTATCTTGTTTTATTCCTACAATTTTTTCAGATTAGAGGATGCCATTTACTAGTGTATGTTTTCTTTTTCTTGAGGGATCGAAATTCGAGGATAAATTTTCTTCAAGAAGAGGGGAAGGATAGAATCTTAGGAAGCTCAAATCTATTCAAGAACAAGAATGAAGCTTGAGAATCTCAAAGTGGACCTTTAAGAAGATGTCAAGCTAAAGTGTTGCCAAACAAGGTCATTAGACATCAAGTGCAAATAAAGAAGGTGTTAATTGGGATGAAGAGATCAAGGATAAAGGATATGGATTGTCTAGATATTATAATTATTTTATGGCCCAAATTTATGTCCAAGAAGAGGAGGATCGGATCCCAAGAGACATCCTTTGAAGAAGGTACTAGTCAGTCTACTTTTGAACCAATTTGGCACCTAAGATGTGTCCAAACTTGCAGCCCGGGAAGTTCTACATAAAGCCACGTTTTTTTAACATAAAAAGGACTTACTTGATGTCCAAGAAGGGTAAATAGGCTTGCCAGATGTTGAGTGCAAGTTGGTACCAAGTTGCTTGCAAATTTCTTTCAAGATTTTCAAAATTCTATCCAAGATTGGTTTGGGACTTATTTTCATATATATTTTGGGACTACATTTATTGCTTTCCTAGTTAGTTAAGGTTATGTTTTTTTTTCCTAAGATTGTTGGAATTACTTTCCAAGAATGACTTGGTTTTTGCTTCCTAGTATTTTCCTTTTCCTAAGGTAGTTGGACTTGTTGTCCAAAGTAGTTTAGGATTTTATTTCCTTATTTTTTTAGCCTTAATTTCGCGACCCCATCCTACCTATATA
Source organism: Nicotiana paniculata (assembly GCA_005239505.1). Lineage (NCBI taxonomy): Eukaryota > Viridiplantae > Streptophyta > Magnoliopsida > Solanales > Solanaceae > Nicotiana > Nicotiana paniculata. The sequence goes on from MDKI01016409.1 coordinate 12,646, forward strand.
AGGGGCGTCTTATTTGTTTTAGACTTAGATTATTATAGAAAATATCAATAAAAATTGTGAGATTTTTCTTGCACTATTGTGTGTGACTACTCTTGGATTTATTATGCAACCTTCAAGACTCAACTTAAGGTGGTAATATTAAAACCTTTTCAAAATCTTAGATCACTTCTTGGTATTCAAGAAAGGTGATAAGTTTAGGCTTATTGTTGTTCTTATTATTCTAAAGGGTCGGGTTTCACAATCTATTTCTTGTTTTTAAGTCTCTACCAAAGGCGATTAGTTCTTCGTTAGATAATTGTTGTTGTAGGATTCAACTTCATGAATAGACTTCTTGAATTCAATCTATCTTTAATTCCAGTCTTCTTTTTTGTTTTTTTATTTTTCTTTTAGCTTCCGCACGTTTCTTGATTTTCTTTAGTAGTTTTCGGACCCCTATCGTGTTGTTATCAGATACCACCTTGAATAACCTCTTGTTTTCCTACTACTATTTCGAATCTCACCACTATTACTCCATTCTTTAGCATAGCAATCCTATCAATACAATGTTTTCTCCAAAATCGTTGAACAAAGTCCTGAATTACAACAAAATGAAGGTGTGCCCCTAGACCATATCATACCACAACTCCATGTCTTCGTTAGGTAATTGTTGTTGTTAGGATTCAACTTCATGAATATACTTTTTGAATTCAAGAAACTCTTTCTTGGATTCAGTCTATCTTTAATTTCTGTCTTGTTTTTTGTTTTTTGTTTTTTGTTTTTTCTTTTAGCTTTTGCACGTTTCTTGATTTTTTGTCTAGTAGTTCTCGGACCTCTATCGTGTTGTTATCAGATACCGCCTTGAATAACCTCTTGTTTTCCTACTATTGTTTCGAATCTCACCACTATTACTCCATTCTTTAGCATAGCAATCCTATCAATTCCATGTTTTCCCCAAAATCGTTGAACAAAGTCCTGAATTACAGAAAAAAGAGGGTGTGCCCCTAGACCATAGCATACCACAACATTTTCCCAATAAGCAATTTCTTCTGTATCGATATCCTCTAGTTCAATTTCAACAATTGCATTCTCTCCAACTGATTTGTGGAACATATTCTAAATTATATCCTACATTTGATATCTTTGCTATATCAAATTCATCTCAAATTGAACTCCTCCTCCTCCTTCTCCTCTTCCTCCTCCTCCTCCTCCTCCTCCTCCTCCT
>ML352631.1:6150-111360 GCA_005239505.1 Nicotiana paniculata
CCCCACACACTATCTTGCACACACACACACGATCTTGCACACACACCATTATCTGCATAAACACCTATCTATATTAAACCCACACTTCACAAAAAAAAGGGGGAAAGGAGACAAACAAGAACAACCAAAAGAAAGAAAAGGAAAAAGGAGGAGGCAGAGAGAACGAGAAAACAAGAAGAAAAGATAAAAGAAAAAGAAAATTGAGAAGACATCTTGGAACAAAATAAGAAAACAATGAGAAAGAGAAAGGGAGTTTGAAGACGGAGTTCGAGATTTCGTTTGCGGTTCCGAGTTCGAGGTTCTAAAAAAGAACGCTACCTTTTGGAAATCAATAGATTAGCCGTGGTGTTCTTTTCTGTAATCCCCGCAAAAGGTGACAATAATTTTTTTTTATCAATTAAAAGTGGTACTGACTTGAAGCATGATATGGTTTATTGCTTATTTTTTCTTTAGAAAAGTATATGTCTGTGTGAAAACTTATTTTAGAGTTATGTTTTAAATTATGTACTCATAAACATTATCCTTTCTTTGTTTGGATCTAGCTATTACTCAGTGAATATGTTTGTTGGATTACGCATGCTATGACCATGATAAGATATACTGTGGGAGAAAACGTTTTCAGGAAGGTAGGTCACTATTTGTAGCTAAGCAGTAAGAAAAAAGAATTATTAATATAACTACGATAAGGCTGTTAAAAATTCATAATTGTCATTTATTTATTGCCTGGGTATAAACACCCTGTGTGAATAAGTTATTACCTATTGTATATGCATGTTTTGTTTGAAATATTTTAACTTTATTGTTGATAGTCTTCATTTCAAATTTTTGTTCTATGTATCCTAATCTTTTGTATATAGATGATTCTTATCTTTAATAACAGAGGCTTTATTCATTGAAGATAAGTAAATTTAATTGCTAAAGAGAAGTCATAGTTGATTCATGGTAATTTTGTTCTTTCTTTTAGTGTTTAGCCTTTTTGACATTAAAGGATGTTTGAATTTTATTTTTGTTTGCTGTTGATTTGATTTTTTTGTTTTGTTTTGTCTTTTCATAGAATAAAGTAGGAAATTTAAGATGGAATTTTGATTATTAAGAAGTGTAAATATAATTATGTCAATAATATAAGGACTTAATGCAATGTGATAAATTTTCTTTCCTTTCATTTTGTCCTCTTTGATTTATTTTATTTTTGTTTTCTTTAAAATCTTGTTTGTAATTTTATTATAAAGTGTCATAAATGGTTTAGGCATCAGTTGAGCACCAAATTCATTTCCACTATTGACAAGTTTAAACCTAGCGAGCTATAAGTTAGACCATGTCATGTTTTGATCACATCGGTTTTTGATTTTAACGACAATGACCATCTTAATCGGAAAAAAATAATAATAGTAAAATGTACAAATAATTGAAATACTCTAAAATGGTAGAAAACCTTATACGTAATTTAAATATTAGCTCATGTGTTCATACCCGAACCTTGGATTGATATGCTTAAATACTAAAAGGATCATGTGCGCATTCCGCGTCTCGATGTCCTTAGATTTAAAATAATTATGTTATAACCGTGTGTACATTCTGTACTTTGGTTTACCATTTAATTTCAAAGAAGTACCTTGTGTGCGTTCCTCATCTTAGTGAACACAATTAATAAAATATAATAAGTAATTAAGCGGTAATACATAAGCCACAATCAATAAAATACAAGAATAACTAAAAAATTAATTTAAGTGTTACATTAGTCAATAAAGCGGCCGTGCTAGAACCACGGGACTCGAGGGGTGCTTTACACCTTCCCTTCGGTCAACATAATTTGTTACTCAGTCTTTTGTTTTTGTAGGCCATAAATTAGGAGTCAAATCATCCTTTTGATAAGGGATTCAATAAAAGGTGACTTGGAACACCAAAACTCAATTCCAAGTGGCGACTCTGAAATAATAAGTAATCCCTTTTCAAAACGTCACTTCAATTGGAAAAACTCTTCTAACTCAACTTTGTAATAGGGTTGTATGAGAAAAAAGAGGCGTGACAATCAATATGATATAAAAGAATGAATCCCACCAAGAAAATACCAAATTATAGACGAAATCCTGAAATTCACTCAAACCCGTCCCCCGGGACCATGCCTCAAAATCCAAAAAAAGTTACAAAACTTGAAAGCCCATTCACTCATGAGTCCACACATACAAAATTTATCAAAATCCGACCTCGTTTGGTCTCTCAAATCCTCAATTTACACTCTCCGAAATCCCAAGCCCTAACCCCTCATTTTCACTCCTAAACCCCACTAAATTAGATGATAAAACAACGGGAAAATAATATAGTTAGGAGTATTAGAGCTCAAGAAACTTACCTTAATGATAAACCCTTGAAAACCTTTCAAAATCACTCCAAAAAGCTCCAAGAACCGATTGAAAATGGTGGAAATGAACCAAAATCTGTGAAGTATTTTATTAATAGGTTCTACCCAGGTCTTTCGCACATGCGGCCCAAAATCTGCATCTACGATCTCGCTTTTTCTCAAAATCCTTCGCACCTGCAGAAAATCACTTAAGTCCTCAATTCTGCACTTGCACCCCAGGTTCCGCACCTGCGCATCTCCTTCTGCTTATGCAGAATTGGCCCATCTCCCCTCTTCCGTATCTGCGACCAATCTTCGCACTTGCGGGGTCATAGATGAGACCACTCCTACGCACCTGTGGACACAACCCTGGTAGTTTATGTCCGCATCTGCAGCTACCGAAATGCACCTACGGCCTCGCACCTGCGACTCCCTATCAGCAAGTGCGGATAACACCAGCAACCACAAGCACCATCAAAATCAACCATATACCAAACCTATAATTGATATGATAACCACTCAAAACTCACCCGAGGCCCTCAGGACCTCAACTTACCATACCAACAAGTCATATAACCCTATAAAAATTGAGTTGCACCTTCGAATCACTCAAAACAACATCAAAACACCAAATTACCCTCGGATTCAAGCCTAAGAACTTCTAACCTTCCAAATTCCGCAAATGATGCCGAAACCTACCAAACCACGTTCGAATGACCTCAAATTTTACACACACATCACAAATGAAACCACGAATATCTCAACTTAAAAATCCATTCCGACCCCAATATTAAATTTTCCACTGTCGACCAAAATCGCCAAATTTTCTACTTTCGATAATTCAAGCCTAATTCTAATACGGACCTCCAAATTACATTGCAGACGCACTCCTAATACCAAAATAACCTAACGGGGCTAAGGGAACCATCAAAATTAAATCCGAGATCGTTTACACATAAGTCAACATCCGGTTGACTTTTTCCAACTTAAGCTTCTAAATAAGAGACTAAGTGTCTCAATTTATTCCAAAACCACTCCGAACCCAAACCAACCAAATTGATACAATAAATTACAACTATAAAATACAAAAGAAGCATAAATGGGGGAAACAGGGCAAAAAGCCTCAGAATGACCGGCCGGGTTGTTACAATTATCATCAAACTTCAAAGGTAAATCCTCAACTTGTGCATCTAGTGCATGCTCCTCATCCTTGTGCTCTTCCATAGTAATACCAATACTCAAAGACTTTTTTTATTTATTGGACCAACAACAATAAAAGCGTACCCAGTATTATCCCACATCGTGTGGTCTCTATATATTGGACCAATTGTTTGTTATTTGGTCACAAAAGTATAATTCTTGGGCTTTCAGATTTGTAGCAATTTATTTGGGATTCAATGGTAATAAAATACTGCTGCGTTCATTTTTTGTAAAAGAATAGGTGTTAAGGTCTTCATTATATTTAGTAAATATATCATACACCCATGGTCTTCTAAGTAATAAGTGACAAGCATCCACTTTCACTACGTCACACCAAATCTTGTCTTAATAGATCTTAACAATAGAAAAAGAAAATAGGCATTGACTAGTTACCTCTAAACTATCTTCATCTTCAACTACAATGCTGTAAGGATATGGATGAAGTTTGGTTTACAAGCCGAGTTTAGAAATAATCTCTTAAAAAATGATATTTATGTGACTCCCATGATCAATGATCAACGAACAAATTTTTTCATGGGAGGTACATCTAGTTTGAAAAAGAGATTCATGTTGTCTCGTTTCTTCATCTTCTTGAACAAAGAATCTTCCTCTTGGTTGAATCTTGGCCATGATAAATTAGTCAACATGGGACTTGTTGATTATATCTTTGATACCTAATTGATGTGATTCTTCAAGTTAACAAAGAACCAATCGACCAGGATCAAGATCTTGAAATGTAAACGTGATTTGTGGGTTGATTTGAAGAAATAGCGTATCTCAAGTTTTGGGACTCGGAATCTGATGATTCAAAAACTAAGTGAGAGATAAAGATCTGAACTATACGAAAGACTATTTACCCATTTAAAACAAGTAAATATTGATGTTGTACCAGTTTAAGGAAATTCATGATTCTCTGATAACAAAAAATAAATTTAGATCAAGAAACGTGTTCTTGAATGATCAGGAACTATAAAATTCCTAAAGTCACCACTTGGAGTCAATTAACGTGATAAATAAACACCAAACACAATTGAAACAAGATAAAGACTATCTCCACCTTGCTTGTAACCAAAAACAAGGATAAAGAAGACACAATAGAAAAGAAACTGTATTGTAAAACTAGGGCAAGCCTAAAAACGTGAATTCCTCTTCTATAAGGAATGAGAACCCTTTATATAGGCTTATAGTTTCTTCTTAGAGGTCTACAATTCCTTTTCTTATAAGGAAATAAAATTACTAAAGACAAGGAAAGTAAAATCCCTATTTTACAAGGAAAAGAAACGAGAATTATACTAAAAGGAAAATCCTTATTCTAAAAGGAATAATATAAATCCTATTTTAATAAGGATAGAATCTTGGCTTCTTGAAATCAGTCTTGAGCTTCTTGAAACTAAGTCCATATGTTTGGACTTTAGCTCTAAAACATGATCTTGGCAAAAATTAATTAAATTTAACATAGATTCCTCTTTTACGTCATTCTCCGCTGGTTGAGAAAGACCCGTGCTCGAGTCTAAAAGCTCCACAAATGGCACAAGTTTGGCAACTTCCATTCTTTGGTTGAACTTTATAACTTCTCAAAAAGATTTATCGTGTTGTGACAAAGCTTAGCATATGGCCAAACTAAATTCCACTTTCTCAATAGTATTTTTTCACCAATATTGATGCAACGAATCCTTTTAAATTTATTATTAAATACTAATCCATAATCACAAGTTATATTATTTTGATATTCAGAAATCTTGAATTTCTCCATGTTAATGTGGTGCTTATGGGATATGCCAAGAAAATTGTTTTAGCACCATGAACCTTAGAAGAATCAAATCCAAGTACCTTTGGATGAAACTTGTAGATCGAACAATATCTTCTTGAGAATTTATTGTAACGACCCGGCCGGTCGTTTTGAGAGTTATAGCCTCGATCCCCTATTTACTGCTTGCCTCGTATATGATTCAGCTTATGTGACTTTTCGGGGTTTTTTTTTTTGGCTTTTGGAGTGTTTTGAGACAATTGGTCCCTAAACAGAAGCTTAAGTCTTAGGGTTTTGTTTATAGTTGGAACTGTGTGAAGACGACTCTGGAACAGAGTTTCGTTAGCTCTGTTGCGTGGTTTTGGTTAAGGGGGTATTTGAATTGTGTTTTGGAGGTTCGTAGCTTATTTAGGCTTGAAATGGCAAAAGTCGATTTTTTGGAGATTTTGACCAGTTGTGGAAATTTTGATATCAGGGTCGGGTTTCGTTTCCGGAAGTTGGAGTAGGTTCGTAATGTTAATGTCACGAACTGAATTCCCATCGTCGGTACAGTGATGGCGCCTAACACTGTACTTGCTAGGCAAGTCAACATTAGAGGTTTTGACCTTTAAAACAATTATAAGCGTATGAGAGGTCTTATATTATCCAATAAGGATACCAAACATAATGTATGAAATAATGAAACGAAACCCTGAAATTAATGCTAATATCTAGCTACCCGGGGTTTGGAGTTACAATTCATGAACTACTAAGAATTCACTACAAGTATTTGGCTGAAAGAAATAGTATATAAATGTCTTGAGCTAAATAAAACAACAAATGAATAACAAGGAGAAGACTCCAGCAATCTACGAACATCAGCAGATCTACCTCGTGTCTCCGTGAGAAAGTATCAGCTACTACTCAAATTCAACTCTGACCTGAACCTGGACCTGCACAAGAAGTACAAAGTGCAGTATCAGTACAACAGACTCCATGTAATGGTAAATTTCGATCCTAACCTCGACGAATTAGTGACGAGTCTAGGACAAGACACCACATAAAAACCTGGACAGGATAATCATGCTAATAGAAATAACAACAAAAAAAGAATTTAAAAATAACAAATAATGGAAAGGGGACATGCAATAGGGAATTTCAACATGAGGAGTGAGAAAAAAAAAAGACAGAAATAAACAATGATAAACAAACAAGTTAAGCAATTAAAATGGAATGAAATTTTGCACGGCATCACCCTTCGTGCTTTTACTCTCAGCCTCACCAAACAAAAAATAAAATGCACAACATCACCCTTCGTGCTTTTACTCCCATCCTCACCAGATTATAAATAAGAATGCATGCTATCAACCTTCGTGCTTTTACTCTCAACCTCACAATATAAGTAAATTATACACGGCATCACCCTTCGTGCTTTACACTCTTCCTCACAATAATAATAATTTATGCACGACATCACTGTTCATGCTTTACAATCACCATCTAAATAAATTATGCACGGCATCACCATTCATGTTTTATACTCTTCGTCACCATTTCGCAGAACCATTAACAATAAATGAAGAGGAATTTCACAAGAAACCAATGTTTCATCATATTTACTTTCACAATTTAACATCTCAACCTCAAATAAATATACGCAATATTATCCATTTCGGTGGAACAAGATACAATTCTTTCCAGTATTTCAAAAGAAAAACTGAAAACAAATAATAGGCTTTAAGACTACAATACTAACAAGAATGAACGTTCACTCGCACGTTATGACTTGGCCACAACGTATAGGTACTTGATGTTTAGCTTAAAGTGTATATATTTCTATGTATATCGCCTCGTATTTTAATTTTATTTAGTGAGTTTTAGATGTTAAATATGACGATTTATATTAATTTTAAGTGCTTTTTATATTTAGGAATGATTCGGGATCAATTGGGGGCGAAACGCGCGAAATTTGAACCAAAACGGACGAAAACGCAAAAACCGGGCAAATTGGCGATTTTGGGCGCCAGAGGCAGCGCCCAGCCCTACCTGTGGCGCTGGAGGCAGAATACAAAATTGGGACAGTGCCCTGGTGGGCGCCCGACACTAGCTAGGGCTCCGGTGACAAGTTTATTGACCTATTTTCCCCGGGACACGGTTATTTCGGTCCTAAGCCTACCCAACACGTATAAAAGCAAGTCTAAGCTTATTTTTGAGAGGGGGTAACATATTTTGAAGGGAAATTCACGTGGATGAACATACACCACCCTTGGAGGAGGCTTCTACCTAGTTTTTCTTCTCTTCTCTTCCTTTAATATCATATTTTATTAGTCCTAGAGTTTTGGGTGCTAGATGAACGTTGTAGTTTGAAGCTTTAATTGTTGTTATTATTTTATCATATTGGTTTATTTATTTAATCTTGCGCTTAATTATTTGATTGCTAGATCACCAATTGAATACTACCTACGAATCTAGGAGTAAAATCGGGAGAGAGAATTCTAGATTGCATATAAGATAGGGTAGAGCAAGATCTTAACCCTTCAGGGGAGCAGATTTGCGATTAGGATAGGAATATACCTAATCTCCTTGCTTGGTTATCATACGGTAATTATTAATGCATTCTTGTTAATCCTAATTTCATAGGAATATAGGCATTAGGTTAGCTTGAATAGGCGAGTTGTACTTTGGGAGAAGGCTACGAGCAATATTAACCTCGTCAATCAATAAACTAGATAAACTAATTAGACAATTTAGGTGGAAAACTCACCGGGATTGTTAGCTAACCCATAGCTCTAGAATATCGGATCTCATTGAATTCTTCTCTAATCTTCACCAATTTGTTTCTTTTAATTTCTTACTAGTTTGTTTCTCTAGATAAATTTTAGTTAAATATTCATACATTAGGATTCGCTTGAATAGATTAATTTTTTGGCTTAATTTAGTTGATAGTTAATCAGAAGTCCCTATGGGTACGATATCTGGACTTACAATCCTATATTACTTGTCGACCATGTATACTTGCGTGTGCGTTTGGGACCAACAAGTTTTTGTCCCCGTTGTCGGGGACTTAGAATAGTTTTTGCCGGGGACTTAGAAATTAACTATTCTCCTAGTTGAATTTTTACTTTTGTTTATTTCAGTTTGTAGTTTTATTTTTTATTTTTTATTTGTATCTCAATTTAATATATTATTATCTTACTTGACATGGCATCTTGGAATGATAATTGGTCGAATATTGATTATTCTTATTATTACGATCCTTGTGCATATTGTGGAGGACCACACATGTGGCAATATTGTCCATCTCAATCTAATGTGTCGAATTTTTGTAATGTGTGTGGTTGTCAAGGTGGCCATTGGGATGGTTTTCCTAATTCTTATCATTCTTCTCAGAGATTTTATTGTAATGTTTCTAATAATGTTAATGAGTTTGATAGGAGCAAGGAAGTGGAGGATATGGAAAGCGTGGCTCGTATTATGGACTTGATGAGACAAGAAGTGGAGCAACATAACATGATAGCCGAGCAACAAGTTCTTGATGCCTTAGCTATCAAAAGACTCCAGGCTAGAGTGGATGAATTAATGGCCAATTTCCAAGAAGAACCTCAACTCGACGAAGAGAGCGAGTTCCCACCAGAAGATAATTTTGAAGAAGAAGATATAATGAGCCAATCTTGGCTAGAGGAACAAGCTCAACTAATAAGATCTCATGAGTTTCTTCGTGATGGTCTTTCAAATATGACAGAGCAACTGATAGAAGGAAGAACTGAGCTCAGGCAAGAGATAGGCTAATTTGGCTCAGATATCCATGACCTGCATGGTCAATTGAATAAAAAGGTTGAGGTGTCTAATGCCCTACCATCAATACTTGTTGATACTGGCTAGCTTGTGGAGCGGAAAGAGGAAATCCAAATATTCGGCCAAAGTATTAATGATGTCAAGGTTGATGAAGAGTACAAAATAGAGAATGTTAAAAATAATGCAGTTTTTGAGTTGGAGCATATTGGACCTCATTATAAACACTTTTCAACATTGTGTTTGGTTGGTGACATGGGAATTGATCTAGTCGAGCATATAGAGGAGTCAATGGATGAGGAACAAAGTGTTTATATTCTAAAATTTTTGATGCCAAGGAGACACAATGACATCCCTTACCTAAGGTTCAAGAAGTGCAAGATGTGATACCTACTGTTTGGTTCCTTCATTTTTACACCACCACCCCATGAACGTGATAGAAAAATTGATGCAAAATTGGGGACGGAATTCATATCCTCAAATTGGAAGGAAAAGTGGTGAAGTAGCAGAGTCGTGCCACGACTATAAATAAGGCGCTTGTTGGGAGGCAACCCAGCCGGTATATCTTTCATTATTTTTTTTAGTGTCGAGTTTTGTGTCATTTTTATTTTGCAGAGTAGGGGAAGTCTTAGTACCCAAAAGTTGAAGCTGAGGGACATGTTTGAGCTTAAGTGTGGGGTCATCCCGACTCTAAAGATTGAGAATCATGTCCGAGTTAGGCCCGAGAGGGTCTCGGGGAGTATTTCTCACCCTTGTTTTAATGTCTTTCTTTGTGATAATGCATCGGGGACTATGCATAACATAAGTGTGGGGTGGGGAAACTACTTTTTGAGGTGTAATTATAAAAAATTATTGTTTTTTAGAAAAATCTCGGACTTTTCCCAACGATAGATCTGTTGGATAATTTTCTTGAGGGATAAAGTCCGATTAAAAAAATTATTCCAAAAAGATTTTTTTTTTAGGATAGGTAGAGAGTATCCCTTGGTTTTTCTTTGGGAACCGGTTCTTTTCCAAGGGTGTAACTTGAACCGGACACTTCAAATTTTTATTTTTATTTTAGAGTAGTGAGGAAGAAACTGAGTAACTCTGAGATACCCATTGACATGCTTGGTGCCGGCATGTTAGGTTATGACATACATTCTGTTTTCCCTTATATTTGGTTTGACATGTGATGCATGAGTAAAAATAAATAGCCTCTTGTGTGACACCTTAGCTCAGTTGCTTGACTTGTATGCTACATAGTGTATATTGCTAAATTCTCTCAATTTTGTGTGCCTGCTTGACTTGAGAGTTGAATAAAACCGTTTTGATTGAGTCATGTGCAATGTGTGAGCGATGTTTAGTGATTTTCTATGCTATCATGTGTAGTCTAGAACTTGCCCCGTGTGTTAATCGAAGCGAAATTGTAGGTTATGCTAGTCTAGGAGATTACATAGGCATTTTCTTGCTTGATTGTGGATGTGCTTGTCACATGAAAATTAGAAATTTTTATTGCTAGCCCCTTTGAGCCGTTTGACTTTTTCTTTTGTACCCACATTACAAGCCGTACCCCTATTTTGTTCTTAAATTGAGATTTTTGCACCTTTTTCCTTCTAAGGAACTTAGTCGCTAAAAGAAGTAAGATGAGATATTGGGGATTAACATTTGAGTAGAGCCATGGAAAGTCCTGTTAGTGCACTAAAAATTTTATTCAAAAGTCACTAGCCATTGAATCTTCATGTATGGAGTGTGTGTAGGAAAGAAAACAAAATGATAGTAAAAGTATGTACAAAAAGATACACACCTCCAATTTTTATTATTTTGTACTAGTGAAAATATAGAAGTGTTTAATTGAAAAAGGGCTATGTTGAATATGAATTGTGGCAAGAGAATTTGTTGAGAAAAATATGTGTTGGAAGGTAGTGTATTAAAGTACTTAGGAGGGTTAGTCACTATTCCTAAATTTATCCTACCCGTCTCTTAGTCTACATTACATCCTTAAAAGTCCTAATTGATCCTAGATTTGGCTAACTTGAATTAGTGGAGATTTACATTACGGACAAGCTTATGGTACGACCACGAGATGCATATGAATTCGTTGTGAGAGTGATTTAATTTGTTCAATTATGTGATGTCCTTAAAGTATGTTCAAAAGAATATTTGAATGTGTGGACTAGTTATATTCACTCTTTTGTTGTTGGTGAGGGCACATGATCTTATGAACGATTGGTAATGTTGTAAACTTTCTTGTTAGGTAGGTGCGTGAATTGAGAGGCCTTAGTGGTTGAAAGTTGACTCTTGAGGCTGGGTGGTTGCAATTAGGTTGTTGGTATGATTGATTTAATTGTTATACTTGGGCATGTTTAAAGAAGGGGAAGAATGTGAAATTTTGTATGTTCATACTTGATTGTCAGTATCTATCATAGTTAAGGGGTAAGTTGTGTGATCGAAAAGTAAAATACTCCATGATAATGAACTTATTACGTTTTGAAAGGTAGTAGATTGCACCATTGCTCGAGGACGAGCAAGAGTCTAAGGGTCGGGTGTTGATGTTTAGCTTAAAATGTATATATTTCTATGTATATCGCCTCATATTTTACTTTTGTTTCGTGATTTTTAGATGTTAAATATGATTATTTATATTAGTTTTAAGTGTTTTTTATGATTAGGAATTATTCGGGATCAATTGAGGGGCGAAACACGCGAAATTTGAGCCAAAATGGACGAAAACGCAAAAACCGGGCAAATTGGAAATTTTGGGCGCCACAGGAAGCGCCCAGTCCTACCTGTGGCACTGGAGGCAGTACACAAAATTGGGGCAGCGCCTTGATGGGCACCCGGCACTAGCGAGGGCGCCGATGATGAGTTTTTTGACCTATTTTGCTCGGGACACGGTTATTTCGGCCCTAAACCTACCCAAAATGTATAAAAGCAAGTCTAAGCTTATTTTTGAGAGAAGGTAACATATTTTGAAGGGGAATTCACGTGGAGGAACATACACAACCTTTGGAGGAGGCTTCTACCTAGTTTTTCTTCTCTTCTTTTCCTTTAATTTCATAGTTTATTAGTTCTAGAGTTTTGGGTGCTAGTTGAACGTTGTAGTTTGAAGCTTGAATTGTATATTATTTTATCATATTGGTGTATTTAGTCAATATTGCGCTTAATAATTTGATTGTTTGATCACCAATTGAATACTACCTACGAATCTAGGATTGAACTCGAGAGAGAGAATTCTAGATTGCATATAAGATTGGGTAGATCAAGATGTTAACCCTTCAGGGGAGCGGATTTGCGGTTAGGATAGGAATATACCTAATCGCCTTGCTTGGTTATTATACGGGAATTATTAATGCGTTCTTGTTAGTCCTAATTAAATAGGAATATAGGCGTTAGGTTAGCTTGAATAGGCGAGTTGTACTTCGGGAGAAGGCTACGAGCAATATTAACCTCGTCAACCAATAAACTAGATAAACTAATTAGACAATTTAGGTGGAAAACTAAACGGGATTGTTAGCTAACCGATAGCTCTAGAATATCGGATCTCATTGAATTCGTCTCTAATATTCGCCAATTTGTTTCTTTTAATTTCTTACTAGTTTGTTTCTCTAGATAAATTTTAGTTAAATCTTCACACATTAGGATTCGCTTGAATAGTTAATTGTTTGGCTTAATTTAGTTGATAGTTAATCACAAGTCCCTGTGGGTACGATATCTGGACTTACAGTCCTATATTACTTGTCGACCACGTATACTTGTGTGTGTGTTAGGGACCAACAGTACTCGTCATCTCACCTACATCGTATTTAACAATAAAACAAGTAGCAAGTAGCCACACAATACCTATTTCCTCAAGATAAGGTTAGACACAACACTTATCTTGATTCCACAGGCCACTCACTGCTCAAGTAATGCTTTTCCTTTAGAATTCACACCCAACCCACTCGTATCTAATGGTCATTAGTTCAATATCATTAATTATTTTTAAAGGAATTAATTTAATGAAAAATCATGATTTTCCTAAGTTTTCCCGAAAAAAGTTAAAAACCGACCCCGGGCCTGCTTGGTCAAGCTCGGGATTCAGACCAAAATCCGTTTACACATTCACCCCTGAGCCCGAGTCTAAATTCCAATTATGCAAAATTTCCTAATTCTACCCAATACCCTAATTTCTACCATGAAAACCCTTGATTTTTGATGGAAAAGTGACGCAAGACAATAGATAATCGACAGAAAATAGTTTATAATCGTTTACCAACACTTTGGGGAAGAACTTGTAACGACCCGACCGGTCGTTTTGAGCTATAGCTCATCGTTTGGAAGTTTGATGTCGTGACCAGCTTCATTTCAGGTGTTGTGATTTGTAGGTGTGGTCGGAATTGAATTTCGGGAAGTTCGGAGTCAATTTGGAAGGAAAATTCTCATTTCGGAAGCCTTAAGTTGGAAGAATTGACTATGATTGGAGTTTTGAGTAAACGACCTCTGAATCAAAATTCGAAGGTTCCAGCAGGTTCACATGACGATTTCGGACTTGGGCGTATGTTCGGATCGGGTTTTGGATGACCTGGGAGCAATTCGGCGCAAATTGTAGAAGTTAGCATTTTAGAAGAAATTTCATAAGTCTGGGTTGAAGTGCATTTCTGTGTTATTGATGTCTGTTTGGGATTCCGAGTCTAGGAATAGCTCCGTATGGTGATTCTGGAGTTGGGAGCGCAGTCAGAAGTGAATTCGGAAGTCCGTAGGTCATTTTGAAGTCATTTGGCTAAAGATAGAAATTTTAAGGTTTTTGAGAAGTTTGACCGAGAGTTTGACTTTTTGATATCGGGGTCGGATTAAATTTCAGAAAGTTGGAGTAGGTCCGTAATGTCGAATATGACTTGTGTGCAAAATTTGGGGCCAATCGGACGTGATTTGATAGGTTTCGCATCGGATGTAGAAGCTTGAAATTTCAAAGTTCAGAAAGCTTGAATTGGAGTGCGATTCATGATTTCGACATTGTTTGATGTGATTTGAGTCCTCAAGCGAGTTCGTATCATGTTTTGGGACATGTTGGTGTAATTGGTTAAGGTCCCGAGGGCCTCGGGTGGATTTCGCAAGGTTAACGGAATGGATTTCGGGCAAAAATAGCTGCTGAAATTTCTGCTCCAAATATGTTTTGGACAGCAACTGATGCATCGAAGAGATAATTTTGGAAGCGTATATATCAGAATCTATAAGAAATCCGAATGCTTGGAAAAGATAAAAGTTGTAGCGCTTGAATTCTTGTTTCCAGAAAGTTAAACCATTCATGATTTGGACATTTGATCAGAAAGTTATGATCGATTGAAGATGGCTCGTAAAGTAGTTTCGACATAATTTACTGATGTATGGAGCCGACTTTGGAACCTCATATCTCGTAATATATAACGATTTATATGGTACACAATTTAACAAATGAAATATCGTCGAGTCTAGTTTCTAAATATTCAAATCTTTTGTCATTTGGATATTTCTACAAGGAGTTATGGGCGTTTTAATAGAAGGTGTACATCATGGGAAAATTATAATAAGATGTACAACCTGCACAGTGGAAGGTACAACTCGATGAAGCCTGGGCAAATTGTTTTAAAAGCGAGTTTTGGCCCATTTCTTTCATTTCTTTCATTTGGCTTGGACGATTTTGGAGAGCTCAAGGAGGGATTTTCACCAAGTAACACTAGGTAAGTGATTTCTTTCTATTTTTGAGTTTAATATATGATCTTACATGGATTTAGACATGGAAAATTAGTATAAATTTGGGATTTTTGGGGAAGACCTAGAATTTGTAATTTTGGACTTTTGCCATGAATTTGAGCATGAAAATTAGAGCAAATTTCATATTTGAGTCAGTAAAGCTATGGGTAAAATTTATCTTCGAGAAATTTTTGAATCCGGGCACGTGGGCCCGAGGAAATTTTGGTAAACTTTTCGATCAGAGTTGGTAACTTATATAATTTGAACTGTTAAAAGTATTAGAGTGAATTTTTATTGGTTTTCCCGTTATTTGAATAGTTTTGGGGCGTTGTGCATCAATTGGAGTCGACGGAAGGGCTTGGAAGTTGTTATGGAATTTTGGAGCGAGGTAAGTCTCCTTTCTAACTTTGTGAGGGGGAATTGTCCCCATAGGTAAACCAATTAATTATGTGCTACTATTTGCGGGGGCTACGT
This sequence comes from Nicotiana paniculata, assembly GCA_005239505.1. Lineage (NCBI taxonomy): Eukaryota > Viridiplantae > Streptophyta > Magnoliopsida > Solanales > Solanaceae > Nicotiana > Nicotiana paniculata. The sequence continues at coordinate 21,369 of ML352631.1, forward strand.
ACGTACGAGGGGCCGGGAGTCCGTGCGTAGCCACTATTATTCTTGTGTTCGTGTAGTCTAGGACCCACTAGCATGCCTTGCGTGTTGTACTTGTGATCTTGCCAATAATATTAGACTGTTAATGCTATCTAATTAGTAACATATTACCGAAGAAGGTTAGAGTTTACTTTTCTTAATCATTTAGAAAGAGAATTGATTCTTCCGCGGGTAATTGTGTTCTTGATAAAGTTATAATATTTAGACATTATTAAACTTGGCAAATGAATTTCTAGACAAAGATTTAAATACTATTTTTGTGTTCCTTAAAAGAGAATTTTACCACTTTCTTGAGTAACTGCTTTCTTGATAAAATTGTAAACTTATTGTGTGAATATGTGTATCTATGGGTTCCTGAGTCGCAAGGATGATTCGCGAGCAGGATAACCCTATTATTTACATATGACCGCGTCGCATGATCGATTTTGCGAGCAGGGGAAAATAGATGCATCTATGGTTAGAGTCGTTCGACCCTTCGACAGTGCACATTTTATTATTGCTGGTCCGCGCCGTTCGACCCTCGGCATTTCTTGCTCATGATAATTGCTGCGTATTTTCTGTAATTATTACCTGCTTATTGGCCTATGAAGTTTTAAATTGCCAATTGAAATAACGAAGACATAAAGTTTTAAATGTGAAAGAAGTTGATATTACTTATCCCGAATTTTATTAAATTGCCTATGATATTCCTACTTAGTGTCTCACTTGATTATACTAAATTGACTTCTAGCAAGTGTCTAATTCGACCTCTCGTCACTACCTCTCTGAGGTTAGGCGGGATACTTACTGAGTACACATTGTTTTCGTACTCATGCTACACTTGCTATGCATTTTATAGCACAGGAACTTTCACAGCAATGTGGCTGGCTTGGAGATTTAGGCGATCTGCATCATCCGAAGGCGATCCGCAGCTGACAGAGTCTCCCTCATATGTATTTATTTTTATTTTAAATTCCTTGTCCGGTTGTATTTCGGACAAGCATTGTATTATCTGTATAATTCTTAGAAATTTTCTAATGCACTTGTGACACCGGGTTCTGGGATGTGTTTGGGATGTATTTTATCAAAATGGAATATTAAACTATCGTATTTACTTAGCGGATTTTATTCAGTTCTTATGTAATAAAGAGAAAGGTAATGATTTCAAAAATGTTAAAACAGGAAATTTAACTTAATCATTTAATGATTGGCTTACCTGATAGTGGTGTCCGACGCCAGCACGACCTTATGGATTTTGGGTCGTGACAACTTGGTATGAGAGAACTAGGTTCCCTTAGGTTTTACGAGTCATGAGAAAGTCTAGTAGAGTCTGGCGGATCGGTACGGAGACGTCTGTACTTATCTTCGAGAGGCTACAGGTCTTTTAAGAGTACTTCCCTTCTTGATTCGTCATCGTGCGATTCGATTCCTTTGAGGCTTATGACTATGTTTCTTCCTACTCAATCTTATACGCCGCGAAGCGCTTGCTATGAAACGTGGATTTGAGGAATTGAAATGGTGCTAAGGATATGGTGCGAGATGTTTTCCATGTGTAGTTGGTTGGGGCTGTTGTTGTTGCCCTGCAAAAGAATATTATGTTGTTTCAGCTCAGTAGCTGTGTTTCTAAGAACTTTGAGGCTATTCTCAGATTGTTATGATGCTTACGATTGGTTATCGCGCGATGTTGATACGATGGTAGAATGCTTGCCCATATGTCGGGGTAATGAATGACTTGAAGGGAGGTCTTCTCAGAGCATAATTTCGAGATTTCAGTATTTTAGTTCCGGCGGAGGAAGGACAATTGGACTATGAATGTTCAAGTATGTGGGATAAAGTAATAAGACTTGGTGTTATGAAGCGAGGTGGAGTTTTCATCTGTGGTGTGGTATTTTCGTTTTTGATCGAATAGAATGTGTTAAGTCGTCAGTGCTATGGTTTCTTTTGTTGCATGGGGTCAAAGTATTGTAAAGAAGTATTGAAGAAGCGTCAGAGACCATGAGGTGGGGTGGTTCAGTATTTGATAAGTATTGCTAGTGAAGGCAGCTCGAGAAAGATGATCTTCGGAGAGTTTGAAGTTGTGGTGAACTACCGGTTTAAGAGCTACAGAGAATGATATTGAATTGAGGCAGCAATTGGGCAGCATACGATGAAAGAAGATATGTCATAAGTGCTAGGCAGTGGTTCCATTTCTAGGAGGCCAGGAGTAAGATGCGGAAGTCGAGCAGTCGCGTAGAGGGGGAGTTTGACCAAAGTAGGAGAGCGACAACATAGTGGTGAATTAGAAGGTATTGTAGCGCATTTAGTAGATGTACATGAGGAGCGGACGAACTGGTAAAGTTGGTGAATGAGAACAGGCTTAGAATAGGGTATTGATGTTGTAGAGAGTGTGCAGTACATCGTCGTTGGAAGGTGTCAGTTGGTGATTTCCACAGGTGGGTTATTTCCTGTGAGTAGGTTAGCGGTTTTGTGGTTGGCAAGTTTCTGCGAGGAATTATAGTGGCTATTCGGTAGGAGGCCCAATATGTAAATGATTCTAGAGAATTTGAGTATTCAGGAAGTGCTAACAGGAGAATTTAGGAGAATTTGACGGGTTGGTTGAGCAAGGTCATGTCAGCAATGATGAAAGAATTTCGGTGGCGTCAAGAGTGGCGCAATGAGTAGATTCAGGCTAAGTGGGAGAGTCCCACCGCCTGCAATTGGGATGCAGGATTATCTTCTCATGGGGGTTGCGGATTGTCGGCGTATTGGCAAGTTATTTCAGCCAAAGGGAAATGAGTAAAATGGTAATTGTGCATGGGATTTGATAAATGTGTGCAAAACTTGGCCCTAATGGACCATGGTTAGGATTTTGTCACGACCTAAAATCCATAAGGTCGTGATAGCGCCGGACATCATTGTAAGCAAAGCCAATTATTAATTAACTGAAATAATTTTCGGTTTTAGCATTTATGAAAATCATTACCTTAACTTATTACATAATAATTAAATAGAATTCATTGAGTCAATGGTTTAAATAGTCCTATTTTAAAAAATATATCCCAACAGATCCCAGAACCCAGTGTCACAAGTACATGAGCAATTTCGAAGAATTTTACAATTTCTTTAAAGCATGTCCGAAATACAAGTGGACAAGGAAATTAATATAATGTACTACAATATGAGGGAGACTTTGTCAAATGCGAATCGCCTCCGGATGATGCATCTCGCCTAAGTCTCCAAATCCGCCACATCGCTGTGAAAGTACCTGTGCAATAAAAATGCACAACAAGTGTAGCATGAGTATGAAAACAACGTGTACTCAGTGAGTCGCCCTCCTAACCTTAGAGAGGTAGTGACGAGGGGTCGAATTAGACACTTGCTAGAGGTCAATTTAGTATATTAAGTTATGATACTAAGCATGATTCTCATAGAAAATTTATTAAAATCAGGAATAAATAATGTCAACTCTTTCCACATTTAACACTTTAAATCTTCATCATATTAATATCAATTAATCCACATGGGTGATTTGATCAAATAACAAATAGTCAACCGGAAGGAACAACTTCTTCCAAAAATCTTTAATAACTTTAGATCTCTGTCATTTCAGTTGACAACTTAAAATTTAAGGCAAGTAATCAGGCAAAATCACCGCAAATACGCAGCAAATATCATGCGCAAGCAATGCCGAGGGTCGAATGACGCAGACCAACAATAATAAATTGTGCACTACCGAGGGTCGAACGACCCGAACCATAGATGCATCTATCTCCCCCGCTCGCGAATCAATCATGCGACGCGGTTAACATAATAATAATAAGGCTAACCTGCTCGCGAATCATACCTGCGACTCAGGTGCTCACATGCATATACATAAATATAGGGCCATCCTGCTTGCGAATCATACATGTGACTGAGGCACCCAAAGTTATACATATTCACCCCAATAAACCACATTTTTATCAGGAAAATTAGTTGTTTAATGAAGTGATAGAATTCTCCTTTTATTAAACATGAGTATAATATTTAAGACTTTTCTGGTGATTTACTTGCTGATTAGTGAATTGACCAAAAGGCCCTCGGACCCACGTGCTTGGAATCCGAAATTTTCTCGAAGATATAATCTACCCATAGCTCCACTAGTTCAAATATACAATTTACTCTACATTCCATGCTCATATTCGTTGCTAAAAATCCAAATTACCATTTCTAGGTTTTCTTTAAGATTTCCCAATTTCCTACAAATTTCCATGTCTAATTCTATGCATATACTTATATTTAACTTTAAAAACATGAAGAAATTGCTTACCTTGACAATGCACGAAGAAATGATCTCTTGAAGCTCCTCCAAAATTGACCAAACCAAAGAAGAAATGAAGAATGGCCACAAATTCTTGCTTTTAAAACATTCTGCCCAGGAAATTTTTCGCACCTACTATCCAACACTAGCACCTACGATTCCGCAGGTGCGGCCAAACCTCCGCACCTGTGGCTTTCCTCAACTCGAGCCAACTTTGCACCTGCGCCCCATAACCCGCACCTGCGACCTCGCAGGTAAGGAAATACCATCGCACCTGCGCTCCCAGCCAGACCATCAATCCTTCACACCTACGGTGCCATAGCCGCACTGGCGGTGCCGCATCTGCGTCCAAATCCTCGCAGGTGCGGTCACACCAGATGATAGCAAATTCCAGCCTTCTTCAAACTCTCAACTTGATCCGTTAACCACCCGGAATCCACTCGAGACCCCCGGGAACCCGTCCAATTATACCAACCCGCTCCAAAACATAATGCAGACTTGCTCGAGGCCTCAAATCACATCAAACAACATCGAAACACGAATCGCACCAAAATCCCAACTTTATGAACTTGAAATTTCAAACTTCCACATCTGATGCCGAAACCTATAATATCATGTCCGATTGACCTCAAATTTTGCGCACAAGTCATATTCGACATTACGGACCTGCTCCAACTTCCGGAATCGCATTTCGACCCCAATATCAAAATTTCCACTAACGGTCGGATTTCTCGAAAACCTTCAAATTTCTATCTTTAGCCAAATGCCTTCAAAATGACGTACGGACATCCGAATTCACTTCCGATCGCGCTCCCAAATTAGGAATCACCGTACAGAGCTATTCCCAGGCTCCGAATCCCAAACGGTCATCAATATCACTGAAATTCACTTCAAGCCAAACATAGGAAATTTCTTCAAACATGCTGGCTTCCACAATATATGCTGAAACACTTCCGGGTTATCCGAAGCTCGATCCGGACATACGCCCAAGTCTGAAATCATCATACGAACCTCCAGGAACCTTCACATTCTGATTCAGAGGTCGTCTACTCAAAATTATAATCTTAGTCAATTTCTCCAACTTAAGGCTTCTGAAATGAGAATTTTCTTTCCAAATTGATTCTAAACTTCCCGAATTTCAATTCCGACCACACCTACAAGTCATAATACCTGAAACGGAGCTGCTCATGACCTCAAACTGCTGAACGACGCGCTAGAGATCAAAACGACTGGTCAGGTCGTTACATTCTACCCCACTTAAACCGACGTTCGTCCTCGAACGTGCTAAGAACTGCTCTGGAGTTATCTGAAATCACTGTTTAACACCTCGAGCACCTACCCGTGCTACCAAAACCTAGGTGAGTACATTAGCTTGATCAAATATGAAGATTTCGTCTTTTATCCATATGATAAGCTCATAACCTAGTTCCAACACTTGAAATTATCTTCCAGGCCTAGTTCCAATACATAAACACCGTATCAACTACCACACGATATAACAGAACATGGCTACATACCTTTGCTGAATTAGCACCATGAAATCGCAAAATTCACCATCTAACCACAATGACGTTCCTTAAACCTTAATAGCCAAAAAATCCATGAATCTGATGCTCCCAAGGCACCTCATGACATATATGTACTTCCCTCTATAATGCTTGCGATACCACCACAACGGAGGAGACGGGTAGAAACTCATAACTAACTGCAGAGTTAACAAATCATCGAATATCTCATCTTAACTAGAATCATCACCTCATCATGAACCTGAATAATGGTGACACTGATCAGGGTACTAAGCCTCTTCCACCGAATATCAATCTTAGGTGAAACTGAAGATAACACCAACTTACTCTGAACTTTCAAATCAATTTTCCCTGCTCTTGCGAGCTCATGATATCCTTACTAACACTGAACCGCAATCTCGATTCTGACGCCCAGTTACATACTGCCTACCACACCTAACATGCCAATAGGAGGTAGTGCAAGAATTCCATCATAACTTCTGAACCAACAATAGGGTGAACACTTCATCCTATAGAAATCTTTTACTTAACTCAATTCAAGAGTACCATCTCAACACACGAGTGAATTCCCACAATCACCGAACATGCAAATCCTTAAGTAGTAGTCTATACCACCATACCCTTCCAGGATCCGCCTACACCTGACAGCTATACTACTTGAATGCTCCAACATGAAATCCATTACGACGTCCGACAAGCCCCGCACACACCGGCACAACCCACATGCGTAAGTTAATCACACCGAAGGAACTGATGACTGCCATAAATGTACCATTTCAACCATGGCCAATCAGTCTATCTTCTTTTAATCATCTTCGATTGCCTCAGGAATAAGAGCAACTTCCTTTAACTCATAGCAAACTCAACCCTCACTCATCCTGAGTAGCCTTGATTCATGAGAATATGCTTCCTAAATCTCGCAACCCGTCTCATACCGTCTTGATAGTCTTTCTACAATCCGGAGTTTATTTCTCTCACTCCTCCAATACTATCCTGAACGCTGAAATATGTCATAGAACCCCAACCATTTCCTTTTCTTAGGAATTACGCTGCATAAGCTCAATCCTCGATCATACTGCTGCCTGAAACCCTTAAATGTCGCCTTCTTAACTTTGAATTCACTAGGACCGCTATTGAGAGTCACCCACTCTGATTGTTCCTGAATACAATCAACTCCAAGGCTCTCCTAGCACATGAACACCCTTTTCAATGAAACACGTGACCGAGTCACTATCCTGACAACTCACCTATGCCTTAAGCAAAATTATGAATCTTCCAAAGCCTAACCCTGGTCCGACAAGGCTAACTTTTGCACACATTAATCAAATCCCACGCGCAATAACCATCTCACTCCCTTCCCTTAGTTGTAATAACTTCCCAACACGTCGACAATCCGCAACCCTATGATAACACAATCCTGCAACCCAACTGCAGATGGTGGGACTCCCCCACTTAGTGACTGCTCGACTTCCGCTTCTTATACCTGGCTTCCTAGAAATGGAACCACCTCCTATCCTCATTTCAATATCATTCTCTGTAGCTCTTAAACCAGCAGATCACCATTACTTCCAACTCTCCGAAGATCACCTTTCTCCAGCTGCCTTCATTATCAACACTTATCCGGTACTGAACCACCGCACCTCACGGTCTCTACCAACCGCATTCTTTAATACTTCTTCACAATACTTTGGCCCCATGCACCCGAAGAAACCATGGCACTAACGAACTTAAAACATTTCATTCGGTCAAGGACGACGATAACACATCACGGGTGAATACTCTACCTTACTTGAAAACAACAAGCCTTACTGCTTATCAACCCCAACCAGACCATTCATAATCCAAACGCCTTTCCTTCGCCAGAATTAAAATACCGAAATCTCGAAATCACACTCTGAGAAGACCTCCCTTCAAACAATTCATCAGGACTCAACATATGGCAAGTGTTCTACATCATATCGACATCGCACGATAACCAATCGTAAATATCATCACAACCTGAGCATAACCTCAATGCTCTCAAAAACACAACTACTGAGCTTAACTAACATATTATCCTTCCACATGGCAACGACAATAGCCCCAATCAACTTCGCAGGGAGAAACATCTTCCACCGCACCCACTGCACCATTTTAATTCCTTAAATTCCTGGTTCATAGCAAGAGCTTCGCGACACGTAAGATTAAGTAGGAATAAACATAGGCATAAGCCTTAAGGGAATCAAATTGCAGGATAAGGAATGAAGAAGGGATGTACTCCTAATAGCCCTGTAGCCTCTTGAAGATAAGTACGAACGTCTCCATACCGATCCGCAAAACTCTACTAGACTTGCTTATGACTCGTGAGACCTAAGGGAACCTAGGGCTCTGATACCATGTTGTGACGACCCAAAATCCATAAGGTCATTATGGTGCTGTACATTATTGTCAGGCAAGCCAATCATTAATTAATTAAAATAATTTCCGGTTTTAGCGTTTATAAAAATCATTACCTTCACTTATTACATAATAATTAAATAGAATTCGTTGAGTAAATACAATGGTTTGAATAATCCTATTTTAATAAATATATCCCAACACATCCCAGAACCCTATGTCATAAGTACATGAGAAATTTCTAAGAATTTTACAATTTCTTTAAAGCTTGTCTGAAATACAAGTGGACAAGGAAATTAAAATAATGTACTACAGTATGAGGGAGACTCTGTCAGCTGCGAATCACCTCCGGATGATGCAGCTCGCCTAAGTCTCCAAATCCGCCACAGCGATATGAAAGTACCTGTGCAATAAAAATACACAGCAAGTGTAGCATGAGTACAAAAACAACGTGTACTCAGTGAGTTGCCCGCCTAACCTCAGAGAGGTAGTGACGAGAGGTCGAATTAGACACTTGCTAGAGGTCAATTTAGTATATTAAGGTATGATACTAAGCATGATTCTCATAGACAATTTATTAAAATCAGGAATAAATAATGTCAACTCTTTCCATATTTGACACTTTAAATCTTCATCATATTAATATCAATTAACCCACATGGGTTGTTTGATCAAATAACAAATAGTCAACCGGAAGGAACAACTTCTTCCAAAAATCATTAATAACTTTAGATCTCTGTCATTTCGGTTGACAACTTAAAATTTCAGGCCAGTAATCAGGCAAAATCACCGCAAATACGCAACAAATATCATGCGCAAGCAATGCCGAGGGTCGAACGACGTGGACCAATAATAATAAACTGTGCACTGCCGAGGGTCGAACGACCCGAACCTTAGATGCATCTATCTGTCCCGCTCGCGAATCGATCATGCGATGCGGTTAACATAATAATAATAAGGCTAACCTGCTCGCGAATCATACCTGCGACTCAGGTGCTCATATGCATATACATAAATACAGGGTCGTCCTGCTCGCGAATCATACATGCGACTCAGGCACCCAAAGTTACACATATTCACCCCAATAAATCACATTTTTATTAGGAAAATTAGTTGTTCAATGAAGTGATAAAATTCTCCTTTTATTAAACATGGGTATAATATTTATTACTTTTCTAGAGATTTACTTGCTGATTTTGACAAGGTTCCGAACTCGATAGGTTAATCCGAAACACAATTATTCAAGGAAGAATCAATTCTCCTTCTAGGTGAATAAGAAAATACTAACCTTCTCGGAAGTTTAAATACTAATTGAAAGCATAACATGATAAATCATTGACAAGGTCATCTGTACAACAAGTAAAGCATGCTAGTGAGTCCTAAACTACCCGGACATGGCATAATAGTAGCTACGCACAGACTCCCGTCACCTCGTGCATACGTAGCCCCCGCAATAAATAGCATGTATTCATTTAGTTCACCTAGGGAGACAATTCCCCCTCACAAAGTTAGAAAAGAGGCTCACCTCACTCTGAAATTCTATAACTGGCCTCCTAGCCCTTCCGATGACTCAAATCGTTGCACAACGCTCCGAAACTATCCAAACAATGACAAACCAATGAAAATATACCCTAATATTTGGAACAATTCCAAATTATATAATTTCCTAACCCCGCTTAGTGAATTGACCAAAATACCCTCGGGCCCACGTGCCCGGAACCCAAAATTTCTCAAAGATATAATCTACCCATAGCTCCACTAGTTCAAATATAGAATTTACTCTATATTCCATGCTCAAATTCGTGGCTAAAAATCCAAATTACCATTTCTAGGTTTTCTTCAAGATTTCCCAATTTCCTACCAATTTCCATGTCTACTTCCATGCATATACTTATATTTATGTAACGACCCGACCGGTCATTCCGTGAGATTTACCCCGTTTCCCCCATTTCTACATTTGTTATATATATTGCTAGCCTGTTTTTGTTGTGTTGGGTCAGTTGGTTTGGGTCCACAGTGGTTATGGTAAGTGTGAGCATGTGATTTTTACTCGTCGTATCGTCCTATAAAATTCCCGATAAATCAATTGATTTTATGAATTTTGTTGATTTTTCAGTAATTAATTGTGAATTACTTGCATTGTTTGCATATCCATAATTCATCTTTCAAAATTATTAAAAATTTTGCATTAATATTATCAAGAAATTATGAAGTTATTATGTATAATTAATTTAATAATAGACGAATGACAAGTATTTAACGTAATGTAGTTTTTAATAACTAATTACTATAAAAATTAATCATTTTTATTCGATAAATCATAAATTTAATTAAGAATATATAATTGGTTGTTTTATTCTTAATTAATATGTAAATAGATGAAAAATAAGGTTTAAAATTAATTTCTAACATTTGTTGGATTTGGACTTATTTAGGTTATTTAGTTAATTAATTGAGAAAAAGCCAATTTCGGACCTGTGCTTGAAACTACCCAGGACCAAACCCAATCCCTACAAACTAAAACAACCCATGCCCAAAACCCTCTTACCCGGCCTGCCCCAGCACCCTTCCAAACGACCCCGTTTGGTTTAAACAATTGAATCCTGTCCATTGATCGAAATTGATCGGACGGCCAGGAACTCACCCCCCCAAACTATATAAATGTCCAAACTAAACCCTACCCCCTCCCCCCTCCCCCATTCACTTAGAAGTCTAACCCCCCCTCCCCTTTACCTTTTCGTTGGTCTCTCTCTCTCTCTCTCTTCTCTCTAAAAACCCTAGCTGCCTAGGGTTCCTACCTTGCTCCGCCCACCAAAAATCGCCAATCGGTGGCGGACGACCTCCAATCTACCCCAACTTCTCACCTGACAATCACCATCATCCCCTCTACCACCTTCCATTGTTGGTTTCCCTAAAAACCCAGTCGATTTGCACCTGTTTCAGATCTAAGAAATCTGAAAACCCCAAAAACTACTCCCCAGCCGATTCAAGAACAATCAATGGTTCAAACCTTCATGGATCGATTGCTCTTAACTAGAGCAATCGATTCATGAAGGTTTGATTCATTTTCAAACCCCACTGGATCCGGTAAGGTCCAACGACCTCCTTTCTCTTTCCTGGCCAAAAAACCCCTTTTACAGGTATCCCCTCCTCCCCTTCTATATATATATTTATAAAACAAAATGAGTGGGTGTATATTTTTAGTCAATTAGGATTTTTTCCGAACTACGCTTTGTTTGATTCACACGGGTGTGGGATACATAGGCAACCCTCATCGGGTCCAACTTCATTTTTCAAAATCAAACAGATATAGCTTTAAATAAAATTAGTGACGCCATTATAACTTGATCGCCCAAGTGGGGCGCCGGAAGGCTGTTTTGCAAAAATGGCCGCCTGTGTTTTGTCTTTAAATTTCGACCCAATTTGTGAACACACCCTTAAAAGGCCGTATTCGCAAAGGTGGTCCATTTTCTTTATTACAAATCCCTTTGCCAAAATGAAACTTTTCGAAAAAATTTCTGTGGTCTTAATAAAAAAGGACGAATGTGGAGGATGAATACAGTTGAAAACATCCCATTCAAAGCAGTCGAGGAAATCCCTCTAGACTCCATATGTGGTGGAGAAACTTGGGGGAAACTAGTAGAAAGTCTGTTATAAAAGCTTTATGGGGACTTACTGGCCTTTTAAAGATCAAGCCGAGGTTGGACATCGTCGAGCCTCTATTGCTGTTCTGGGATCCCGCCCACAATGTATTCCACTTTTCGGAATTTGAATTGACACCCACGCTAGAGGAAATAGCAGGCTATGCTGGTCTTAATGACAGTCTCAGAAGTCGGTACCCAGTGGCACCCAGGACGGTGACTCCCCACAAGTTTTTGGATTTGTTGAACATTAGCAGGGACGTCCAAGACCCAGACTTGTCCGAAGGCTTTTGCACTTTCTACTTTCTTTACAGACGTTATGGAGATCCTCAGGGTTATGAGGCTAACAACACTGGTCTAACTCACAAAGATCAGGCTAAATGGGAAGCCCGCCGGGGGCTAGCTTTCGTGGTAGCATTCTTGGGAACCTTGATCTGCCAAAAGTGACGGATGCATAGACATCGGACTTGTGGGAATATCAGACTTCATGATGAAAAAGTCCAATGGCACATTGATACCGATGGTCTTAGACGAGATTTACCGTGCTCTGATAGTTTGCCAATCTGGGGGAAAATTCTTTGAGGGGTGCAACCTCCTCCTACAAATCTTGCTGATCGAACACCTCTGTCACCGCCCGGGCAACATGAACTACGGTTTAACCGGTTTGAACTACATCGAGGAACATGGTACTCGGGTAAAAGGCCACCAATTCCCTAAAGACACGGAAGTTTGGCACTCATACTTGAGCTCACTAACTGCCAACCAAATCGAGTGGACGTTCGGGCGGCTCCCTCTCAACGAGGTTATCAATATGTCTGCTGAGGTTTGGTATCTTCTGTTAATGGGCCTGCGAAGCATTCAGCCATATGCCTCACACAAGCTCTTACGCCAATTGAGGAGCCAACATGCTGACAAGCCATCGAGTTATACCCAAGAGCTGCATTTCCTAAAAGCAGGGTCCGTCAAATTTGGAATGAGTGCAGGTTTTTAGAACTTCAAACTTGAGTTAGAGACTTATCCAAAGGGAAGTGGAACCCGCCTACACCTCTTGGTACGGTGTAAGAGGCAGGGAGCATCAAGAGCAAGAACGACCCGAAAAGAGACCCCATGTACAACAATTCGCCGAGCAAACTCAAGAGCATTGGGCTTGGTTAGAATAAGAGAACAGCTATCGAGCCACCATAAGCAAATTGGAGGCCAGGTCAGGGAAATCAAGTTCGAAAATATTCTACATACTGCCTCGATTGAAGGGGAGTAAAATAGATCAGCCCAAGAAAATGAAGTCCTTCGGGCCCAGATACAGGAACTGAAAACAGCCGCTGAGAACCCAGAGAGAAGCAGGACCGCTGAAAGGCTTATCAACAGCCTAAGGCATAAAGTATGTAGCTATGGGAATGAGTTAGACAAAGCTGAAGAAGAACTGGCCGACATTCGGGCAAGATTGACGAGAAGTGCAGAAGAAAGAACAGAATTTGTTCAGAGACTAAAAAGGAAATATGACCAGGAAGTCGTGGGCTTAAAGGAAAAATTGGCCGCCGTCGAGAACGAGATGGCCAAACAAGCAAAAAGGTTTAAAACAGAAAGGGAACAGTGCTATGCCATGATGGCTCGGTTAGAAAAAAGTTGCAACAATGGCAAGAACAGAGTCACAAGGATGCCAAAACTTTAGAAGCGAGATCCCAACAACTCGGGCGCCTGCTTCAAGAGAAGGGTATTATCAGGCGAAGGGTCCAAGAGATAGCTAACTTCATCGTCACCAGATTTCAGGAATGTGAAGATATGACTCGGACCACTTTCTTCTCAGCAGTTATGATCTTCGTCCACAAGATAATGGACGACCTTTACCGCCTCCGACAAGACATAGCACGCAGGCCCGTGGCAAGGCCGAACGATGCCCCACTGGCCACTGGAGCAACGGAAGAACTAATGTATTCTTGATATTTTTGAGTATGTACTTCATTTTTCTAGTCGTAGTCATATGTTGAGTCCACAGTAGTCTTTATATTTTAAAATTTTTTTGTCATGTCTGTTTTGCAAACTCTGTAATTCCAAAAATGGGCTGTTAATTTTCTGTAATCAAAAGTGTTTATTTAATGAATGGAATTTTTTGGAATGAAGCCTTTAGAAAATGATATATGCATCTCTTTGGGTTTTGTTAGCATGAACTACGTGATGATCTGATTCACGCGGCGCTGTGATACGTAGGAAATCCACATAGGATTCGATCATAACCATAAGAAAGGAAACCGAGCGAGGAAATAAATAGCAGACGCAATAATAAAGGAAAGGAAAAAAAAAAATAATAGAAAAACAAACTAAGAGATAAGGCCGGGATGAAACACAACTATGGCGAAGAAATATAGAAAAGCATTAGGTGCATTGCATACCCCGTACGTGCGATTGCCTATGTGATAAATGTTTTTAAACTAACGTTTTGTTGGTTCAATCTAAAAGGTATTTTAATGTGGTTGGTTTTGCGGTAACCTGGCTTCCCATCCTTACTTCACTAGATCAAAGGGGAGCATAGAAATGACATCTAAAAGTCACTTGCCAATCATCAACTCCACCATGGAAGACCTAAATCTAGTCATCCCAACATCTGAGTCCGCAACAGCTAAAGAAAACAAGACTCTGCATTTCCGCATGCTGGAAATGTGGGACGCATGGTCCAATGGTAGGGAACCACCCAGTACAATCCTGGGTTTCCCAGAGATAATCCCCAGGCAGGAGGGACGTCCAACATCCCCATAAGCTACCCAGCCACACCATTTTGATATCCAACTATGTCGGCTCACTTTGCCGGAAGGGCTTCTTAGGTTCGCCCCCAGGCCTTGTTTTCTGGTGTCTTCCAACATTTTCACCGCACCACCAATCTTCGCCACGGCCCCACCAACTATCTCCGGGCCAAGTTTTGAGCCACCAGCATTCACATTCCAAACACCATCCGTCCATCAGGATACCGCCCATGCTACTCACAATGCATATCTCCAACAAACTCAGCCCGAGTTCACTTTGGGACAGGATAAGAAAAGCTTCGAAAAAAAACAAAGAACTCGGAAAATGAAGGGTATTGAACAGAGCCTCAAAAATATACAGGGTCTAAGCAGGCATAAAAGTGTCTCCTACGCAGATTTGTGCATGTTCCCGCACGTCCATCTGCCTCTCCGATTCAAAACCCCCAAGTTTGAAAAATATGACGGACATGGAGACCCCATAGCCCATCTGAAAAGGTACTGCAACCAGCTCGGAGGAACTGGTGGGAAGGAGGAACTTCTCATGGCATATTTTGGAGAAAGTTTGACGGGAATTGCATCAGAATGGTAGATGGACCAGGATATATCCCGTTGGCACATATGGGATGACTTAGCCCAGGACTTTGTCCGACAATTCCAATACAATGTGGACATCGCTCCCGATAGGAACTCACTATCAAATATAAAAAAGAAACCCTCAGAGAGTTTCAGGGAGTACCCCATCAAATGGCGTTAGCAAGCCTCCAGGGTCAAACCTCCGATGGATGAGGTTGAAATGGTTAACGTTTTTCTACAAGCACATGAAGCTGATTACTTCCAAATATGATGTTCGTCATGGGAAAACCATCAGCGGAAGCAATTAAAATTGGAGAAATGGTGGAGAACGAGCTAAAAATTGGTCCTATCCTGAGCCAATATACCATAAGAGCGACCTCTCAGGCCATCCAAAGGGGATCCGGGGTTGCGGCCAATAGGAAAAAGAAAGAAGAAGGGGCCATGATGGTTTCCGATGTCAGGAAACCTCGACAATACCCACGCCCATATCCTAAAGCTTCCCAGCATTACTATCCTCACCAAGATATAACTTATGCTTCGCCCCATTTTCCCTATGCGGTAATGAATGCTCAGCCACATCCAAGGCAGCCACAAACGTACAATCAGAATAGAACTCCACCCCCAAAAAATAACCATCGTCCCCCAGCCCCATATAATCAACACCCGCCTCAAAACAGCTACCCGTACAATACCTACCCCAGAGAGCCACCAAGGAGACTTAATTTCACTCCCATCGGAGAGCTGTATTCCAGCCTCTTCCCAAAATTGGTCCAGATAGGGATCTTGCAACCCGTACCTCCAAACGTGCAGAATCCCCAATCAACATCATATAGACGGGGTACCAGTTGTGCTTACCATTACGGAGCAGAAGGGCACGACACGGAGGACTGTTGGACCCTCAAAAGGGCCGTGGAAAGCCTTATAGAACAAAAGAAAGTGGTTTTACGGGACGAAGAAGCTCCCAATGTGACAAACAATCCAGTGCCCGCTCACAATCATGGGCCCGTCATCGGCATGATTTGCGAGGACAAGGATTTTGATCCAACTCTAAAGGCCATCATTGCCATCGCAGATGTCAAACGAAAACCCAAGACGGCACCCAATTCAGCCAAGGAGATGAGAAAGAGTAACCTTGTCCCCAGGTCACAGAACAGACTGAAATTGGGACAAAAAAAGGACCCTCTAAAGATGTTGTCCTTTACATCCCCAAGGCACACAGGAAAGAATAAAGTGTGTTGAGCCCTCCCAGAAGGCTACAATTCAACAGGGAAATAATGAATGGCTCAAAAATATATGTCCCGAAAGGGCGTAAGCAGCGCGGGGGAAAATAATTTCACCCAGCCTGAATGACCCCGTGGTTATTTGCCGCGCGTTGCAAAATCCCATAAAGAATACTATTGCCGTCCCATGGAATTACTACCGGACAGTGGTGACATACAAATCGAAAGAGATTACTGGGGAAACAGGCGATATAAACTCTTCTGAAAAATACCTCAACCCCGAAGAGCTAAACAAAAGCAAGTTGAAACGCTTTCCACCCAAAAGGCCGATCAGTGCTGGAGAGGCAGAAGAATTCTTCAAGAGTATGAAAACCTCTGAATACACCATAATCGAGGAGCTCAGGAAATCCACCGCCCAGGTGTCACTTCTATCCTTGATGGTGGAGCATTAGAAGATCCTGATCAAAACCCTCAACGAAGCATAAGTTCCGGCCAGCACCATAGTCGAGCAAATGGAGAGGATGGCAGAACAATTTTTTGAGGTCAAACAGATTTCGTTCAGCAAGAATGATTTTCCCCCGGAAGGGGCCACCCACAACAAAGCTCTCCACCTAACTGTTAAATGTGAAGGTTACTACGTGAAGAGAGCTATGATGGATGGTGGGTCTGGGGTTGATATTTGCCCTCTATCGACCTTACAAAGAATGGAGATCGGGACTGAAAGAATCAGGCCCAACAATGTGTGCGTCCGTGCATTTGATGGTATCAAAAAAGTCACGATCGGGGATATTGATTTGGTTTTGACAATCGGCCCTGTAGACTTCGAAGTAACATTCCAGGTCATGGATATGGATACTTCCTACAATTATCTCTTGGGAAGGCCTTTGATCCATGCGGCGGGGGAAGTTCCATCCACTCTCTACCAGATGGTTAAGTTCGAATATGAGGACCAGTAAATCGTGGTCCATGGGGAAGACGAACAATCCATTTACAAGGACCCGTTAGCATCATGCCTGGAAGCAAGAGAAGGAACAACATGCCCTCAAACCTTCCTATCGAACGCATCAATTATGGTCGCCAACGACATGATCAAACATGGGTACACACTCGGAAAAGGGCTCGTGATGTCCTTGCAAGGCATTAAAGAACCCGTCACATTGTTTGCCAATAAAAGTTTTTGGGTATAGGGTTTCAAGTTACCCCAGACGATGAACAATGGGCTGACCAACGCAAGAAAAATGGTTGGGTATTGCCTCAGCCGATCCCACATATCACCGCATCATTTGTCAAGCCAAAATACGTGGAAGAAGAAGAAGAGATTTTTGCGGCCGAAGAAATAGAAGAAATATGCGGAGCAATGAGGCAAATGTTGTATGAGGCCCATATGGTCCAAACAGGAGAGGGCTCCAGCACTGCCGAAGTACAGTATATGGGACCTGATGTCAAGTTACAAAACTGGGAGGCTACTCCATTCCCCGTCCGGCGGGAGTCTCGGTAGTTCAGCTTTTTGCCATCCTTTCTACACTATGAGTTATTTCAGGGTGTAACTCAAGTTTTAAATTCTTGCCTTTAAATTTCGATATAAACCCTCCTATGTTCAAATTCAATGAAATGAAATCAAAATTTTCACCGTCTACTATTCTTCCTGATTTTTTATTTACTTTTCTTATTTTTTCAGTCCTAATAATGCGGCTTTAAAAAACATGACATGCTTGCAGACTTCCTGCTCTGATCCTAATACGTCGTCTAACCTCGAAATAATGAATCAAGAACTGGAATATGACGAAGAAGAGGCTTTTAGGGAAATAAATCGGGAATTGGAACAATTCGAGAATAAGCCTAAGACAAACTTAAACGAAATGGAACCCGTTAACTTAGGCTGTGAAGAAGAGATTCGAGAAACCATGATAAGCGTCCATGCGGATGAAAAGACTAAAGACACCTTGATTCAACTCCTATTAGAATTCAAAGACGTATTTTCTTGGTCCTACGACGACATGCCCGGACTAAGTATGGACTTGGTGGTGCACATATTGCCAACCTACCCCGGTCATCCACCGGTCCAACAAAAGCAGATGAATTTCAAAACAGACATGAGGGACAAGATCAAAGAAGAGGTTGCTAAACAACTAAAGGCTGGAGTGATCCGAGTGGTCCAATACACCACCTGGCTAGCCAATCTCGTTCCGGTGCCTAAAAAGGATGGAAAGGTTCGAGCATGTGTCGACTACTGAGATCTAAATAAAGCCAATCCCAAAGATAATTTTCCGCTTCTAAATATACACATCTTATTGGACAATTGTTCCAAACATGATGTACAGTCTTTTGTCGATTGCTATGCCGGATATCACTAGGTGTTGATGGATGAAGAAGATGCAGAAAAGACAGCCTTCACTACACCTTGGGGAACATATTGTTACCGGGTCATGCTGTTTGGTTTAAAGAATGTTGGGGCTACTTATATGAGGGCCATGACCGCCATATTTCACGACATGATGCATCAGGAGATTGAGGTGTACGTGGATGATGTGATCATTAAGTCCAGAACCCAAAATGACTATGTGCAGCATTTGACAAAATTCTTCGAACGCCTGCGCAGATATAATTTGAAGTTAAACCCAGCCAAATGCGCTTTCGGAGTTCCATCCAGAAAATTACTGGGATTTATAATCAGTCGATGGGGCATCGAGCTGTACCCAACAAAGATAAAATCTATCCGGGATATCCCATCCCCAAGAACCAAGAAGGAAGTCATGAGTCTATTGGGTAGGTTGAATTACATCAGCAGGTTCATCGCTCAGTTGACCTCTACATGCGAGCCTATATTCAAGATATTGAAAAAAGATGCGGCAATCGAATAGACAGACGAGTGCCAGGGCGCTTTTGACAAGATCAAAGAATATCTGTCAAATCCTCCAGTGTTAGTCCCACCAGAACCAGGGAGGCCTTTGTTCCTATACCTGACGGTGCTAGAAAATTCCTTTGGGTGTGTTCTCGGGCAACACAATGCAATCGGGAAGAAAGAGCAAGGAATTTACTACGTGGCCAAGTATTCTCAGTTAGAAAGGACCTGCTGCGCTCTAACTTGGGTGGCTCAGAAGCTCATATATTATCTGCTGGCTTATACCGCCTACCTCATCACGAGGCTGGATCCTTTGAAGTACATATTCCAAAAGCCAATGCCAACCGGGAGATTAGCCAAATGGCAAATATTGCTCACAGAATACGATATTGTCTATGTCACTCGCACGGCTATGAAAGCTCAAGCATTGGCCGATATCTAGCCGAAAATCCGGTCGATGATGAATACCAGCCTTTGAACACTTATTTTTCGGATGAAGAAATCAATTCCATCGAAGTAATCTCGGAAGGCACTGACACCTGGAAAATGTTCTTCGACGGGGCAGCCAATGGAAGGTATCGGGATAGGGGCAATCTTTATTTCACCCGCGGGACAACACTACCCAGCCACGGCCCGCCTCCGTTTCTTCTGCACAAACAATACTGCTGAATATGAAGCTTGTATAATGGGCATGAACATGGCCGTTGACATCGATGTAGAAGATTTGTTGATCATGGGGGATTCCGATTTGATCATAAAGCAGGCTCAGGGAGAGTGGGAAACTCGAGATGTTAAACTCCTTCCCTATAGGCAGCATGTAGAGAATCTTAGTAAGCGATTCAAAACCGTCGAGTTCAGATATATTCCTCGGTGCCACAATGAGTTAGCTGATGCCCTGACCACCCTAGCAACAATGTTACCATATCCAGGTAACGTTCGCATAGACCCATTGGAGATCCAAATCAAGGAAAGACATGGTTACTGCAACACGGTCGAAGCAGAGTCTGATGTCCAACCATGGTATCATGATATTAAAAGATTTTTGAAGACAAAAGAATATCCCGAGCAGGCCAAGGGAGATCAAAAGAGAAGCATCTGAACGCTCGCCAGCAGTTTCTTTCTAAGTGGGGAAGTACTGTATAAAAGGACACCCGATCTAAATCTGTTGAGATGTGTAGACGCCAAGGAAGCCGAAAAGATCATGTGCGAGGTCCATTTAGGAATATGCGGTCCCCACATGAATGGATATGTCCTCGCAAAGAAAATCTTGCGGGATGGATAATGTTGGATAACCATGGAAAAAGATTGTTTCAGTTTCGTCCGGAAGTGCCATAAGTGTCAAATACATGGTGACCTAATCCATGTGCCACCTTCAGAACTGCATCCTATGTCGGCGCCCTGGCTATTTAAACGGGCACAGATTCATCTTGGTTGCCATCGACTATTTCACAAAATGGGTCGAGGTCGTCACGTTCAAAGCTGTCACTAAGAAAGGTGTGGTGGATTTCGTGCAGACTAATATCATATGTCGTTTTGGTATCCAAAAAACTATCATTACCGACAGCACCACAATTCTAAACAGTAACTTGATGAGAGAGGTGTGTGAACAGTTCTAGATAACACACCGCAACTCGACCCTTTACCGGCCCAAAGAAAATGGCGTCGTTGAAACAGCAAACAAAAACATCAAAACAAATCTCAGGAAAATGATTCAAACATCTAGACAATGGCATGAAAAGTTTCCTTTTGCATGTTGGGATACCGCACCACTGTGCGTACATCGGTGGGAGCTACCCCTTACCTATTGGTTTATGGAACAGAAGCCGTGATACCAGCTGAAGTTGAAATTCCTTCCCTTCGGGTTATTGTCGAAGCAGAAATTCAAGATAATGAGTGGGTCAAGACCCGACTGTAGCAATTAACTCTGATTGATGAGAAAAGAATGGTCGCAGTATGCCACAGACAATTATACCAGCAAAGAATGGCCCGCGCTTACAACAAGAAAGTGCGACCTAGGAACTTCGAGGTTGGGCAACTCGTTTTAAGACGTATCCTCCCACACCACAAAGAAGTGAAAGAAAAATTCGCCCCAAATTGGAAAGGTCCATACATCATAAGGAAATTGCTACCAAAAGGAGCGTTATACCTGGGAGACATCAAAGGAAATGACCCTGAAACGGCTGTCAATGCAGATGCCGTCAAAAGGTACTATGTTTGATCCTCTATATATCTGCAAGTGTTCTCCGCTTGGGATGGCGAAGGCTCTCATTCTCGCTACCCAAACTGCATTAACCCTTTTGCAAACCCTTTGAGCCGGTTACTTTTCTTTGATTACCCTCTTTGGAACCCGAAGTTCTTATCAAAAAATAAATAAATATCAAAAAGAAACAAAAACCACAACGAATGTTTCCTGAACTACGTTCGACTTGATTCTGAAAGGATACGTAGGCAGCCTCTCCCTGGGGTTCTGTCACACCAAAATAAAAAATTCACATTTCCCCAAGAGTTTAAGCTGGGGCAAGTTTTAAGATTCAGCAATGTGTCGTCGGAGGGGTTCCAAAGTTGTAATTCAATACAATTTCTTTGCACCAAAACCCTATTCAAGTCCTTCTGATCAATCGACAAAGGATACAGTTGTTTGAAGCTAATACACACAATGAGAGAAATTAAAATGAGAGAGTCTTATCGGTTAAAATCCACACGGGTACGGTAAGACGACGGTGAGTAGAGAAATTGAAATGAGAGAGTCTTGTTAGTGAAAAATCACAAAGAGCACTACAAGACGACGATAAGAAGAGAAATGAGAGAGGTTAGTCGGTGAAAACCTGTAAAGGGCGCCATTAATTGAAAAGGATAGTGGATCACTGATATGGACGCAGTCAGGGGCAAGGTTTCTCGATCTCGGGGTAATAGCTGTGATGAATTTCTGAGAGTCGGACGGTTTACACGGATCAAACATCCAGTCCAAAAGGCATGTCATGATCATTGAAGTCCGCATACACTCAAGATAAGTCCTTCTTTCCTTTCCCCCGAAAGGATACTTTTGTTTAAATTCATTGTCCATTCTGTCATTTATTTTTCTTTGAATCCCTTTCGGTCTAACATTATTCCAAAACTAAGGCAAAGAAAGGATGTCAATACTGATTTACAGGGCTCTCATTTGACACGGGCTAATATGCAAAAGGCAGCCAGCCTCGTCAGAGGCATCGAGTCGATCTCGACTGGCCATAGCGGCCGATACTTCAAACTCAAAACCCTTGAAAGGAGAAAGTCAAATTGAAGTGCCTATTAAAGGCAAATGAAGTTGAAAGATTGAGCCCTGCATGGTTAACCATCTTGGCAGGATTTGAAAAGCCGAGATGTTCCAAATGACCCAAAGTTACAGTTGGAAGAAAAGCCGGGAATGAAAGGCCAATAAAGGCGAAGTAAATTTGGAAAGGTTAAGTCCCACACAACTAACCGTCGAAGCAGAATTTGAGGGGCCAAAACTCCTCTCCAATACTCTGGAAATCCAATAGAAAAAGCAAGTAAAAGCCTACAAAGGCAAAATAAAATGGTGGGTCCCACGTGAACGATCGCCATGGTGAAAGTTCCTCGGGTTAGAGATGAAACACAATCCCCAGCAAGCACACAAGCAAGCAAGGGGTTGAGATCTCCATCAAAAGAACTAATATCAAGCGGCTGAAAATCAAGGCCGCAAAACCAACCTCAGTTTCAAACTAACAAATTGTTCTTTGTTTGAAAATAGGAAACAGGTGAATAAGCAACCGTGTAAAAATAGGGGCAGTCAAAAGGAATTGCGCAAGAGCAAGAAAGAGCTCTGCAACATTGACTCCAAAAAAAAGGAAGTTTCCTCCAAAATCTTTTCCCGCATATATATAAAAAGGAGAAGAAGTGGAAGTTGAATACATGCAACCCTAAAAGTAGCATAGGACCCTCAACCACTAGCCAAACATTTTCCAACCAAGGATATCCCAGTCCTCAGTTGATGCCAACGTAGGGTCCCGTACCCAAACAGACACTGGCATAACCCCAGTGATCTCTTTTCCGGGGCAACAGCATAACCTGTTGACCTTTCCAGACACCGGCATAACGTGGTGATCTTTCTGACAACAGCAAAACCTTTTGATCACTCCCTCTTCCCCAGGAAACAACATAACCTGTTGACCTTTCCAGACACCGGCATAACCTTGTGATCTTTCTGACAGCAGCATAACCTGTTGATCACTCCCTCTTCCCCAAGCAACAGCATAACCTATTGACCTTTCCAGACACCGGCATAAGCTGGTGATCTGTCTGACAACAGCATAACCCGTTGATCACTCCCTTTTCCCCAGGCAACAACATAACTTGTTGACCTTTCCAGACACCGGCATAACCTGGTGATCTTTCTGACAACAGCATAACCTGTTGACCACTCCCTTTTCCCAGGGCAACAACATAACCTATTGACCTTTCCAGACACATGCATAACCTGGTGATCTTTCTGACAACGGCATAACATGTTGATCATCCCCATACACTGGCATAACCCAGTAATCTCTATTTCTAAAAACATCATAACTTGTTGATCATCCCCAGACACTGGCATAACCCAGTAATCTCTATTTCAGGAAACAACATAACATGTTGATCATCTTCAGACACTGGCGTGACCCAGTGATCTCTTTTTCAGGCAACAACATGACCTGTCAACCTTTCCAGACACCGGCATAACCTGGTGATCTTCCTGACAACGGCATAACCTGTTGATCATCTTCAGACACTGGCATAACCCAGTGATCTCTTTATCAGGCAACAACATGACCTGTTAACCTTTCCAGACACCGGCATAACCCGGTGATCTTCTTGACAACAGCATAACCTGTTGATTATCTTTAGACATTGGCATAACCCAGTGATCTCTTTTGTTACAACAACATAACATCTTCATCCTTCCCCAGACACCGTCATAACCTGGTGATCTCTTCACGATGACAACATAACCTGTCGATCTTTTCCCAACATAGGGCCTCCAATCCCTAGTTGATTTCACTTTTTAGGAATAGGGTATCCACCCCCAATCGGCATTCACTCTGGGTACATATTTCCCGGTCTTTTATTGCTTTCAATAATAAAGTAGCATAGATTTTACTACAATAACTCACGAAATTTTCCTAGTGAAAGCTGGGGCAGAAAATTTCGTTCGCTTGTCTTGATTTTTCGCAGAGTACGTTTCTAGAACATTAGAACTCAAGACGACCAAAGAAGAAGTTTTGATCCAGAATAAAGAAAAAAAGAAGAAGAGAAGACCAAACACAAGGTGCAGAACCGAAAAAGATGTGGACTGCTCGAGGCAGATTGAAGTCACAAGCTATGCATGTCCATTCTTGATCCGAAAAACCTGTAGAAGGATGAACTAGCACCTGCAGCCAACAAGCATTAGGATCCAGGTTAGAGTCGGCAAAGGATCAAGACTCAAGACCAAGTCCTAGATAGGAATCTTGTAATTTAGCAGCTAATAGGTTTTAGTTAGTCCTTCATTTTGTACTTGGTTGTAATAAGGATATCAACAGCAGTAAGAACAACAACCGCAGTGAAAACACAGTCGCTCAGTAGTCCCAGCTACCAAAACTTCCAGAACTACACTGACATGATTCCTTTGTAACCAAGGATATGTAGGTAACCTTTGAAGCAGGGTTCGGTCAAACTTTCCAAAAACGCTTCACAATGGAACATATGAATAGGTAAAAGTCATTTATTGCTGCTCATTTTGTCTTTTGCCGAAAACTTTTTGTGTTTCCGAGCAAAGAGGGGCAGCTGTGAGCATGTGTTTTTTACTCGCCGTATCGTCCTATAAAAATCCCAATAAATCAATTGATTTTATGAATTTTGTTGATTTTTCAGTAATTAATTATGAATTACTTGCATTGTTTGCATATCCATAATTCATCTTTCAAAATTATTAAAAATTTTGCATTAATATTATCAAGGAATTATGAATTTATTATTTATAATTAATTAAATAATAAACGAATGACGAGTATTTAACGTAATGTAGTTTTTAATAACTAATTACTATAAAAATTAATCATTTTTATTCGATAAATCATAGATTTCATTAAGAATATATAGTTGGTTGTTTTATTCTTAATTAATATGTAAATAGATGAAAAATAAGGTTTAAAATTAATTGCTAACATTTGTTGGATTTGGACTTATTTAGGTTATTTAGTTAATTAATTGAGAAAAAGCCAATTTCGTACCTGGGCTTGAAACTACCCAGGCCCAAACCCAATCCCTACAAACTAAAACAACCCAGGCCCAAAACCCCCTTACCCGGCCTGCCCCAACACCCTTCCAAACGACCCCGTTTGGTTTAAACAATTGAATCCTGGCCATTGATCGAAATTGATCGGACGGCCAGGAACTCACCCCCCCAAACTATATAAATGTCCAAACTAAACCCTACCCCTCTACCCCATTCACTTAGAAGTCTAACCCCCCTCCTCTTTCCCTTTCGTCCGTCTCTCTCACTCTCTTCTCTCTAAAAAGCCTAGCTGCCTAGGGTTTCTACCTTGCTCCGTCCACCGGAAATCGCCTACCGATGGCGGACGACCTCCAATCAACCCCAACTTCTCACCTGACAATCACCATCATCCCCTCTACCACCTCCCATTGCTGGTTTCCCTAAAAACTCAGTCGATTTGCACCAGTTTTAGATCTAAGAAATCTGAAAACCCCAAAAACTACTCCCCGGCCGATTCAAGAACAATCAATGGTTCAGATCTTCATGGGTCGATTGATCTTAACTAGAGCAATCGATTCATGAAGGTTTGATTCATTTTCAAAACTCACTGGATCCGGTAAGGTCCAACGACCTCCTTTCTCTTTCCCGGCCAAAAAACCCCTTTTACAGGTATCCCCTCCTCCCCTTCTAACTGTTTCTTGTGCCATTAGCATGGATATGTCATTGTTTAATTCTTTTTGTTGTATCACTGTTTAGATCTGTTGTTTTTTTTCATCGTTTTCTTCCACCTGTGTATATTTCTTCTTCATCGTTTAGTTTAAGCTCTAAATGTATTTCATGACAGTCATATCTTGATTTTGTTCTCGTCAATTAAGTAATTAGTTTTCCCTTTTTAACCATGTTTCCTAGCTTAGGTTTCGTCATTGTGTATGACTATTCTGTTTTGATTTGCATTACCTTCGATTTGATTGATTTAGTGTTTAACATGTTATGCACATTCCCGACTGTTTTTGCAACCATGTTTAGTCATTTAGGTTTTCTTGTTAATCACCATTGATTTACTAAAGGTTCTACTTGTTTAAAATTAATAATTAGCTTTATTGGTTCATGCTTAAGTCCTCCAGAATACCTTTACTGTCTTTTATCTCCTCTCTAGATGCTACTGTCCATCCCTATTTGATTCTTCACCCTAACCTTAGTATAATATGAAGATTAATCATCCACCTAGATTATTTTATTAGTTAAATAGGCTCCTAACTTCATGGAGAGTTTAGTTACTAATATAATTAACTAAGATCAAGAAGCAATCTAATAAACTAATATTTTTTTATTAACTAACTAAGTCCTAAAATTTACCTAAGGTAATTAATTTAGGACTAATTAACTAGAACAAATTACTTAACCTAGTCTTGATAATTAGTTATGTTTTCTGATTTTAGGTAAGTGAGTTTGACTTAATTAAACTAAAACAGTTAAATTAATTTAAGAAGTCAAAACTGATTGGTTTACTTCAATTAGTTGATTTAAACATAAGTAAGTAGTATGAAACTAACTCTAGGCATTTAATCAATTAATATTTATTTAATTAACTCAATATTAGTCAAGAACAACTAATAGTTAACTAAAAAACATAGTGGGGGTTAACTAACCAAAGTTAATGCCTAGTTAACTAGTGAACCTAACTAGTGTTAGTTAACTAGAGTTAAATAATAACCCAAAGTCAGCTTAACCTTGATTACCCAATGATAAATTCAGGGACTCCAAGGGGTACAATAGGTAATGTAGACTTAGGANCATTTTTTTAGAAATACTGTCTTACTTAAAAGGTTTTGAATCTGATTCCCTTTTATAAAAACAAGTATCATAAGTAGCGGGACTAGTTGAGCATTTATCTTCCCTTTTGGCTGAATTTGGTTTTCTAGAAGTTCTTACTTAAAATATCCACACTCAAGATTTCTGGGTTATTCTTGTTTGGACTGGTTGGTTTTCTTTGAGGTCTTTTCTGTTTGCTGCTTGCTGATCTCTTCCTTCGTGATGTTCATACTTGACCTTTATTTGGTCAAGTCTCGTTGTTTGCTTCTCTCTTAAAAGGTATGTATTTAACTCATCCTTTCTTAACGAAATTTCTTGAATTGGAATCTTCTTCTTCTTCTCCCTACTTAAATTAGTTTTTCATTGATAAAATGAGGTTATCTCTCTTGCTTTATGTACATGTGACCGTATATATGTTTATTAGCACATTAATGAACCTATTTGAATGTGATGAATACTGTTGGTGTTGTTGCTATCTCTTTGCTGAAACATTCCGTTATTTCTGGCCAAAGGTATATAAACATGATAGATACTCATAGTTCTATATTAAAAATAAGGTTGTACTGAGGTGTAGAATCTGACCTTCTCTATGGTCAGGCTCTCTCTATAAGAATGCAGAAAAATATGCTCTTCAATTGAGTCTCTTGATCAATAGAGAGATTCAATAAGAAGATCTCTAGATAAGTTGGTATCAGCACCAGGGTAGATGAATCTGACCTTCCAATGGTCAAATTCACCCCATAATAGTGCATCAAACATTAGTATAGATTGCTGAAATTCACTCTCTAAAGGGTATACATCATGTAGTTAAAAGGGCTATAGAAAAAAGAATCTGAACCCTTATATGGTCTGATTCAGTCTCCAAAAAGCCAAGAATAATCAAAATGTCCAAATGAATACTGTCTAAAGTACTGGTATGGTTATTAAATATGGCAAACAAGATTGCATCTGTAATTTTGAATCAGACTCTCCTTTATAGTCAGATTCAATCTAAGAAAAATGCATAAAACATGTGGCTTTTCCTTCCGCTGAATCTGTAATTACTGGTTCAAAATCTGACTGTTCGTCTATGTATGGTTATAACTGTATAATTATCTCTCAAAAAGGCTTCCGATATTAATCCCATATCCATGAAGTCGTAATAGAGCCATTAGATAGCATTAAAGGGTAGTGAATCTGACCCCCATAATGGTCAGATGCACCCCATAAGATGTTTATGTTGGTTTGGACGACTTGTATCTTATATCATTGTGGGGAGCAGCATGTAAAGGATTGTATTTGATCCCTATAATGATCAGATTCAGCCTCTTACAGCGCACATGAGTTCTGTATGGTCTAGTTGGGACTAAAATCCGAAGAATATAGATCCTAAAGTGTGAAAATCGTTGGCTTTGAACATGGGCAGTAGATAACCTTGTTTCTTTTATTTTTCTTCTTATTATTAGAACTTATGTATTTAATTTAAGAACAGTATAATAGCATAATTACAGCCTTTCGTATATGCTTTATTTGTAATATAAGATTGGACATTATATTTGTTTATATTATTAGTCCTTTCTTTCAGCATGTATGTTGTTCCTATAATTTTTCAAAAACAAATGTGTATAATTCGCTCCAGATTTGTTTTGAGTACACTGGATTCAAACATGACTATTCTAGACAGTTTAAGATGGACCAAACTATTTATAATGGCCCATCAAGGTCTGAGTACAATCCAGAGGGCCTGGAAAACGCGAAGGGCCCATAGCCTCAAGGCTGTTTATTCTCGGATTTAAGTACAAAGTTTCAGGCATCAATATTTTAAGCACCCATATTTTGACAGAAAAATCCAAAGGCACTCTTTCTAAATCTTTTCTTACAATTTAGCGTTGAAATTAACATGTCCAAATGACCCTCGTAAAATACTTATTAAAGTGCTGGAAACGACTACGTTTAGATCAAAGGAATTTTAAAGTTTATATAAATATGAATTTGCTATTCAAAGTAACCTCTCACTAGATTTATCTCGTGTTCTTAAGAGTCCAAATTTATAGCAATATGTAGGACTCAAGGTGTATATCAAAAAGTATTGAGCTTAGGTCATTTGAAATTGATAAAACTATTTCAATCAAGGTGCTATGTGTTCATTTGATTGTTTTAAATAAGTGATTTGCAAATTAGCATTTCGACTTGCTCTATATGATGGAACGATTCTCTCTTGTAGTTGTATAGCTTTCACCTTTATTGAATTAATCACAATTAGTTTTGGCCGGAGAGTTAAACAATAAATTGGGCTAAAAAGTGGCCATAGCCCAAAACATGTTGTTTTTTAGACTAGTGAATATCATTCTAGGTAATCCTTAGGTACAATGCATAACTTTACTTTGAAACTTGACAAAATTGATCATTACCTCAAAGTTACAATAAACTACACTCGGGAGTGGCAACTCATGCCCCTGACCCTCAATTCTAAACAACTGAAAAATGCACATAGCAATCACGGGTGCATTCCATGTGACATTTTTACTATGTGTTCAAAAACAACAAGTGTACGTCATCGTAACTTGTCCAAGATAAATCCATAGACATCCGAATCGACCTTAAAATTAAAACTCTCTTTGGAAAAATAGAAAACTCAAACATCGCCACAAATGGGTGCGAAAACTCATGTCCCCGTCTTCAACTTCAAACTATAATAAAAATCACATGTCCTAATTGCGGGTGCATTCATGTGGCGTAATTATAATATGTCCCAAAAACAAATAAGTGCACGATATCATAACTTATTTTAAGATAAATCCATAAATACTAAAAGCGGTTAAAAATGAAACGGTTAAGTGCGCAATAAGCAAAAATATGTAAATAATCAGACAATTTAGGCCAAATATTAATAGTAAGCGACCGTGCTAGAACCACGGAAGTCGGGAATGCCTAACACCTTCTCCTGGGTTAATAAAATTCCTTGCTCGGATTTGTGGTCACAGACAAATTAAAACGGAGTCAAAATTTCCTTGGTTTGGAATTTTTAAAATAAACACGGTGTCCCGGAACATCGTCAAAAATCCGGATAGCTACTCTGAAATAAATAAATAAATCCTAAATCCGAATAATGTCACTTAAATTGGAAAAACTCCCTTATTTACCCTTGATTAATCAGGGGTAGTGGAAAAAGGAGGTGTGACACTTAGAATTGAGGCATTTAGTCTCTTAAATTAGCCTAATAGTTGAGAAAGTCAACTGAGAGTTGACTTATTGGTAAACGACCTCGGACTGCAGATTTTATGGCTCAGATAGCTTCGTTAGGTGATTTGGGGCTTAGGAGTGTCTTCGGAATGAAGTTTTGGTGTCCGTTGTAGAATTAGGCTTGAATTGGCGAAAGTTAGTTTTTGGCGATTTCCGGTCGGCAGTGAAAAATAGGCTATCGGGGTCGGAATGGAATTTCGAAAGTTGGAGTAGGTTCGTAATGTCATTTTGGATATGTCTGCAAAATTTCAGATCAATCAGAGGTGTTTTGGTTGGTTTCGGCGTAGTTGGCAAAAATTGGAAGTTTCAAAGTTCATAGGCTTGAATTTGATGTAATTTTGGTGTTTTCGTGTTGTTTTTGGTGTTTCGAAGGCTCGACTGAGTTGGAATAATGCTATGGGGTGTGTTGGTATTATTGATTGGGGCCACGAGGGGCTCGGGATTGATTTCGGATGGTGGGCGGGGTTTTGAACTTGGAAAATTTGCAGAAATAGTTGCTGGTGTGAATTTCTGGTGTTGGCCGCTCTTGCGGATAGGTAGCTGCAGTGCGATGTCGCAGGTGCGAAAAAGGCTAGGTTGGAAAATTCCCATTTCGGAAGCCTTAAGTTGGAAGAATTGACTAAGATTGGAGTTTTAAGTAAACGACCGCCGAATCAGGATTCGAAGGTTCTAGAAGGTTCGTATGATGATTTCGGACTTGGGCGTATATTCCGATCGGGTTTTGGATGTCCTGGGAGCAATTCGGCCCAAATTGTAGAAGTTAGCATTTTAGAAGAAATTTCGTAAGTCTGGGTTGAAATGTATTTTGGTGTTATTGATATCCGTTTGGGATTCCGGGTCTAGGAATTGCTCTGTATTGTGATTCTGAATTTCGGAGCACAATCGGAAGTGAATTTGGATGTCCGTAGGTCATTTTGAAGTCATTTGGCTAAAGATAGAAATTTTAAGGTTTTTGAGAAGTTTGACCGAGAGTTTGACCTTTTGATATCGAGGTCGGATTCAAATTCCAAAAGTTGGAGCAGGTCCTTAATATCGAATATGACTTGTGTGCAAAATTTGGGGTCAATCGCACATGATTTGAAAGGTTTCGGCATCGGATGTAGAAGTTTGAAATTTCGAAGTTCATAAAGCTTGAATTGGAGTGCGATTCATGATTTCGACGTTGTTTGATGTGATTTGAGGACCCGAGCAAGTTCGTATCATGTTTTAGGACATTTTGGTATAATTAGTTAAGGTCCCGAGGGCCTCGGGTGGATTTCAGATGGTTAACAGAATGGATTTCGGGGCAAAATAGCTGCTGAAATTTCTGCTGCAAATCTATTTTGGGCAGCAACAGATGCATCGAAGAGCTAACTTAGGAAGTATATATGTCAAAATCTATAAGAAATATGAAAATTTGCAAAAGACAAAAGTTGTATTCCTTGTAATGTAGTTTCCATAAAGTTAAACCATTCATGATTTGGACATTCGGTCAGAAAGTTATGATCGATTGAAGATGGCTGGTGAAGCAGTTTCGACAGAATTTACTGATGTATGGAGCCGACATTAGAAGCTCATAACGACTTATATGGTGTACAGCCTATCAAATGAAAGATCGTCGAGTCTAGTTTCTAAATATTCAAACCGTTTATCATTTGGATAATTCTCCAAGGAGTTATGGGCGTTTTAATAGAAGGTGTACAACAGAGGAAAATTATAATAAGATATACAACCTGCACAACACAAGGTACATACAACTCGATGAAGCCTCGGCAGATTGTTTTAAAAGCGAGTTTTGGCCAATTTCTTTCATTTCTTTCATTTGTCTTGGACGATTTTGGAGAGCTGAAGGATGGATTTTCACCAAGCAACACTAGGTAAGTTATTTCTTCCTATTTTTGAGTTAAATATGTGATCTTACATGGAATTAGACATGGAAAATTAGTATAAATTTGAGATTTTTAGGGAAGACCTAGAATTTGAAATTTTGTACTTTTACCATGAATTTGAGCAAATTGTATATTTGAGTTAGTAAAGCTATGGGTAGAATTTATCTTCGAGAAATTTCAGAATCCAGGCACGTGGGCCCGATGGCATTTTGGTAAACTTTTCGAGCGGAGTTGGGAACTTATATAATTTGAATTGTTACAAGTATTACAGTGAAATTTTATTGGTTTTCCCGTTATTTGAATAGTTTTGGGGCGTTGTGCATCGATTGGAGTCGACGGAAGGGCTTGGAAGCCGTTATGGAATTTCGGAGCGAGGTAAGTCTCCTTTCTAACTTTGTGAGGGGGAATTGTCCCCATAGGTTAACCAGTTAATTATTTTCTACTATTTTCGGGGGCTACGTATGTACGAGGTGACGGGAGTCCGTGCCTAGCTACTATTATGCTTGTGTCTGGGTAGTCTAGGACCCACTAGCATGCCTTACGTGTTGTACTTGTGATCTTGCCAATAATATTAGACTGTTAATGCTATCGAATTAGCAATTGATTACCTAAGAAGGTTAGAGTTTACTTTTCTTAATCATTTAGAAAGAGAATTGATTCTTCCATGGGTAATTTTGTTCCTGATAAAGTTATAATATTTAAACATTATTAAACATGGCAAATGAATTTCCAGACAGAGATTTAAATACTATTTTCGTGTTCCTTAAAAGAGAATTTTACCACTTTCTTGAGTAACTGCTTTCTTGATAAAAATGTGAACTTATTGTGTGAATATGTGTATCTATGGGTTCCTGAGTCGCATGTATGATTCGCGAGAAGTATAACCCTATTATTTACATATGACCGCGTCGCATGATCGATTCGCGAGCAGGGAAAAATAGATGCATCTATGGTTCGAGCCGTTCGACCCTTCGGCAGTGCACATTTTATTATTGTTGGTCTGCGCCGTTCGACTCTCTGCATTTCTTGTGAATGATTATTGCTGCATATTTTCTGTAATTATTACCTGCTTATTCGCCTATGAAGTTTTAAATTGACAACTGAAATAACGAAGACTTAAAGTTATAATTTTTAAATGGTGGTACAAAATGGTGTTATTATTATTATTGTTATTATTATTATTATTATCATTATTATTATTATTATTATTCTTATTATTATTCTTATTATTATTCTTATTAAGGTATAGTCCACTTATTAAGCAAGAAAAATAGGATTATTGCTTTTGTTCCTTGGTTTATGTCTAAACATGTCTACAATTATATTTCTGTAATAGAAAGAGATTATACTCTCACTAGTGGAAAAATAACCAAATCTGTTTTCTCACCACAACAATCCTTTCAAATAGGAGAAAAGATAAAATAGTTTATTTTACTGCTTTTTCAAAATTATTTGAAAATGAGGTAGCTACTATTACAGTTAAAAATGTGAATACTATGCTCACGCAGGATAATTATACTAATATGTATGTTCGTATTCTGGGCGAACAGATTATTACAATTCAAGAAAAACTGGACAAGCTCATAACTGAGGTCCAAAAAATTCAACAGAAGGATACTAAAGGTAAAGAACAAATTGCTACTACAAGTATCCAACCTCCGCCAGAGGTAAAAGACTATAAATTAAAAAGTCTTGATGACATTGAAGAACTTCTCAATAATAATTTTGGTGAATTTAAAGTTAACCCTTTAAGTTTAGAGCATATGTCTGATAAAGAGAAAAATTTAAAGGTAGGTGATGAGATTAATAAAATCTCTGAAAAATATGCTCGCAAACCTTACCAAAGAATGTTTTACTACCCGAGACCGACCCTGCAAGATGTTCTTCTTGAAGAACAAGATAATGACCACTACCATCAAGGTTACAGTGGATCAGACATGTATTAATGGAACATATATGGCTTAGCGGATAGACAAATCTACACAGCAGCACATAGAATGCTTATGTACAGTACTATCTGTAAAGTTAATAAAAATACAGATAGAGCTATTGCAGAAATGATAATAGCCGGTTTCACTGGTCAACTGAAAGGATGGTGGGATAATTATATCAGCCACGACCAGCGCGTTCAAATCATGAATGCAACAAAGACAGAGGATTACAAGATGGTCCAAAATTCTGTCTAGTCTTTAGTAATGAATATTATAGAACATTTCTCAGGAAGATGGTCTGATAATAGTGAGACTATTAGAACGATGCTTCAAAATCTAAGGTGTAAAATCTTAACATCTTTTAGATGGTACAAAGATGTTTTCTTATTCAGAGTGATGGAATTACCTGAAAGTAATAGTACTCATTGGAAGTCCAAATTTATTGATGGACTCCCGTCTCTATTTGCTGAAAGAGTCAGAAAAACTTTAAGAGGCACGTCAATGAGTATTGATTATAACAATTACTCATATGGTAAACTATTCAGCGTTTGCACTCAGGAAGGTTTATCTTTATGCAATGAGATTAAGCTAAGTCAGCAAATAAAAAAACATCGTCTCAATGAGAGACAACAATTAGGGGAATTTTGCAAACAATTTGCTATTGATATCCCTTTTAATAAAAAGAAGTCCCATAAGAAAAAGGGGTCTCCTGAAAAATGTTTTAAAAAACTCAAAGGAGAAAAACTTTTCATAAAGCCCGAAAAGATTTATAAAATTAAAAAATCCACAGGCCTTGTTATAAATGTGGAAGAATAGGCCATTTTGCTAAATTGTAGAATCAAGGATATAATAAAAGAACTTGATTTAGATGATCATATCAAAGATTCTTTAAGTAAGATTCTTTTAAATTCTTCCCCAGAGATATCTGATAGTGATGAATCATCAACTAGTGAAGACTTACGAGTCCTCCAACAAGAGAAATATATTTCATCTTCTGAAGATGAACAAGAACCCTATGATAAGGAACAATGCTCAAAAAAATATTGTGATTCAGGGAATGATCTTTATAATATCTATTCCCAATTCAAGGACTTGAATACAATGTCTTAACAAATTATAGTATGATAGAACTTTTAATGGCTATTAAAGACCCTGAATTAAGGTCCCAAATTATTGATAAACTTCCTACAAGTTCTGGAGTAGGAACTGAGATAGAAGAAATTTCATCTCAGAAAGGACCTTACACTATGTCTGAAATTAGAAGGCTTATTAAAAACAAGTCTCAACCTGATAGGTTAACAACTGTTCAAGATTTAAGTATTGATATTAATAACCTCAAGAAAGAGATCTCAGAGTTAAGGGCATACAAAATTCTGACACTGAGAATAGTAAAGATTTCAGTACTAATATTACTGAAGATAATACTGGTGTAGGTACTTCTGATGGCATTAGTGTTAGTAAATTACTAGGAGCAGTTGATTATGCTGAGGATGAATTTTTATAAAAACTCCAGTATTTTACTACTCATAAGTTTTTAATAAAAATAACTCTTTTAATTGATTATAATTTTAAAAGAGAGTTTATTGCCTTGATTGATAGTGGAGCATATTTAAATTGTATAAAAGAAGGAGTAATACCTTCTAAATATTTTTATAAAACTACTCACTGTTTAAAGAATGCTAATGGTGGGCAAATGGTTATTTCATACAAATTACCTAAGGCTTATATATGCCAAGATGATGTTTGTATAGCGGAAAGATTTGTTTTAGTAAAACACATAGCTCAAGACGTTATTTTAGGCATCCCATTTTTTCATAAATTATTCCTTTTACGAATTGGGATACAAAAAGATTTACTGAAACTTTTAATGGAAAAACAATTACTTTTGAGTTTATAACTCAACCAATTCAAAGATATTTGAATGAAATTATTTCTAATAATATTTTTTCAAAAATTAGACAAATTAATTTTCTAAAAAATGAAATTTGTTCTATTACGATTAGCTAGGATTTAAAGAATCCTAAGCTGATAGAGGAAATTAGTTCTCTCAGAAATCTGTTTTCTACTCACATTTGTGTTGACCATCCCAATCAATTTTGGAATAGAAAGAAACATATTATAAGTCTTCCTTACGAAGAAGACTTTTCTGAGGAAAATATTCCTACAAAGGCTTGTCCTTGCCAAATGAACTGAGAATACCTAGAGGTATATAAAAAGGAAATTGATTCCTTACAACGAAAGGATTTAATAAGACCTTCTAAGTCTAAATGCTCTTGTACTGCTTTTTATGTTAATAAACATGCTGAACATGAACGAGGAGTTCCTAGATTAGTTATTAATTATAAACCCCTTAATAAGGTTCTAAAATGGATTAGATATCCAATTCCTAATGAAAAAGATTTATTAGATAGACTTCATAGTGAAATTATATTTTCCAAAATTTTATTTAAAATCTGGATATTGGCAAATCTAGATATCTGAAAATGATAGATATAAAACGACTTTTAATGTTCCAATGGGCCAATATGAATGGAATGTTATTCCTTTTGGTTTGAAATATGCCCCTCCTGAATTTCAGAAAATTATAAATGATATTTTCATACCATATACTGATTTCATTATTGTCTACATAGATGATATTTTAGTATTTTCAAAGACTATTGAAACATTTCAAATATTTGGATATTTTCAAAAAGATTATTATCGAAAATGGGTTAGTGATATCCAAACAAAAAATATTTATTTTTCAAAATAATACTAGATTTCTTGGTCATAACATACAAAATGGTAGAATTGTTCCCATCAATAGGAGCATTGAATTTGCTTCTAAATTTCCTGATATCATTACTATAACATCCAGCTTCAAAGATTTTTAGGAAGCTTAAATTACATCTCTTCTTCTATAAAAGATTTGGCAAAATAAACTGCTCTTCTTTATGATAGACTAAAGAAGAACCCAGGAGCATAGACTGATAATCATGCATAATCAGTCAAAAGAATTAAACAAAAGGTTCATAACCTTCCTTGTTTAACACTTGCAAACCCCATTTGAGAAAAGGTTGTTGAAACGGATGCCTCTGATATTGGGTACGGTGGAATACTCAAACAGTGTTCCCCAAATGATAAACAGGAATATCTTGTACAATTCTACTCAGGGAAATGGAATGATTCCCAGAAAAATTATGCTAATGTTGCTAAGGAAATCCTTGATATAGTAAAATGTGTTATGAAGTTTCAAACTGATTTATACAATCAAAATATTTATAAAAACTGATTGCCAAGCTGCAACGTTTATCTTTAATAAAGATTTCAAACATGATGTTTCAACACAGATGTTTGAAAGGTGGCAAGATTTATTAGCCCCTTTTGATTTTGAAATCATATATAAAAAAAGGTCAGAAAATACTCTCCCTGATTTTCTTACTAGAGAATTTTTAAACTCATAAGTTCTTTGTCGAATTATTTCAGACTATGAGGCCTACATACAGAACCCCTCGGAATCGAGGAAAAGGAAGGACACATTCCTATGGAAGAAGAAATAATATTCTCGCCCAAATGGGGAATCAACATCTAATAGCTGCTAACATCACGAGAGGTAATACAGATCATCCTTTATATAAGGAGTTCATGGATTTTTTATAATCCAAAAATGAAGAAGGCACATCATCAAATGTACCAAAATACTCCTCATTGATATCAGAGGATAGCCATGAAAACCTTGAGGTTTATAACCATAAGGAAGAAAAAGAGTTAATAATTCTTTTAGAAAAATCCGATCTTAAATGGAAGGATAATTCATGGCAACTAATGACCCGATATTTCGATACTGTATCATATGCTACACCTGCATACAAATACATAATGCATTATGAGATAATACTCTCAACAACAGGATCAGCTGAAATTCAGCACTTCTATCCAGACAATACAAGAAAAACTTATAGTTTTTCAAAAATAATCATAAAAAAGGTAATACCCTATGATGAATGTGGAATTAGTACCTTGAAGTATCGAGAATATACTCATCTAGACCAAAAGGTCGCAGTCAAATATAACTACTGCGATTATGTAGAAACTTTTAATAAAACTTTCCTCTATGAAAATCCAAATAGGAAACACTCTTGGTTTATTAAAATTTGTTCTAATATGATGAGTCAACAGATCCCAAATTGATTCTGTAAATGGTGGAAATTATATGGTCTATCATTAGAAATTCTTCCGCCAAATTTTAAAAAAATATATACTCAATGGGTAGATATATCTCCCAAAATTATTTCATTACAAAAAGATAATATCTTTTACGATGGCATAGCAACCATGTATTTTTTTTATCGAATTTTCAATCCCATGGATAATGAAATGGAATGTTCAAATTGGTTATACCAATGATGGAATTCCATGTCTCTAAAGGATCTTTTATAATAAATTTCTGGAGCAAGTTACTCCAAGCAAATCAGCATGGAAAAATCTATGGTGATGATTTTATCCCACAAATCCTGACACAAATTGACATATACGTCAAGCAAGAGGTAAATGTTACAGTGGCAGAATCAATTCCATTTCAACAAGTTACCAAGAATCTCCAAATGAAGAAATGAGCAATTTCCAAAAAATAAATTCTTGCTTCATACTTCGAAGAGATAAAGAAAGACTTAGCAAGAAATTTTGGAGAACAAATTAGCGATGATATATCAATGGCTTCCATCAGCAATAATTCTGATGAAGAAACCTCCATAGCAGGTGAAGCTCAACCACAATACAGTGTAGAAGCCAATCTTGAAGAAGTTGAAGAATTCCTCAAGAAAATGAAACAAGGTGCAGAAGAATCTTCTGGGAGAAAGGACAACAAAGGAAAGGACAAGATTTAATAAAGCAAGCGGACCCTCCCATTATTAAATAAAAGGCCCCATAAATCAATTATCGGGGTAATAAAAATAAGTTTTAATAAAGCAAGCGGACCCCTCCATTATAAAAGAATCTACTTTAATAAAAGTTGTTTGTCCATTTTTCTTTTAACTTTTAGTTTTGTCGACCCCATGTTGTAATTATTTTGTCGACCATTAGTTTTGTTTTCTTTAGCTATGATCCATTATATAAGGATCAAGAATTCACTAGAGAAGGCATGCATTAGCCAAGCCACCAGAAATCATAAGCTCTCCCTTCTCTCTAATCTCTCTCTAGAAATATTGTAAACCATTCCTCTTTGTAAATTTTCAATTCTTAATAATATTCCGAAAACGATCTGTTGGATCAACATTTTGAGGGTCTCAGGTATACTTTTTCTCTTTCTTTCTGTATATTACATTTGGCTCTGATACCAATTTTAATAGCTACAGGCAGCTACATGTCCTTTACTAGTAAACCTTTGTTAGGATCCAACCTAACCGGTGGTCTTCGAGCCCGTGTTAACCAAGGTAGGTGTTGAAAGGGTGTAAGGGGGACCGTGGTTTAAGGTCTATTGTTGGAACTGTAGCTAGCCAGAGTTGATGTTCCTGTAATTCATTCCAAAGGCTTACTTGGAAGCGATCTAGTCTACATTTGGTATCAGAGCCATGTTTGTGTTTTAGTACTAGGTGTTAAGTTTAACACTCTTCTTTTAATGAATATCATTAGGAAGAACACTACTGTTAAAAATAGTAGAAAAGAAGAATATGAATTGCCTCAGTAATTAGATTTACTTAATAAGTGGACTATACCTTTAGTCAAACCTAAGGTAATATACCAATTAGGTACCTTTGAAATTTTTTTTTTAAAACAAGTAGTTAAAACTGCTAAAGAGACTATCATTGTAGATAGTGAACATGCTACCTTCATGTTATTATCTGAAAATGATTTATCCCCTTATAGGGACTCATATAGATTTATACACATAAGCTTAATACAAGTCGCCTTTAAGCCACTTAATTTAAGAGACTTACCTGAAAGATTCATTGCAGCTCTCAGAGATGACAGAAATCAAAACTGGAAAAAGTCACTTATAGGGACAGTGCAAACCAGTTTGGCTTATGGCCCTGTTTATTTCAATGCTTATCCTAATTTGCAGATTTCTCTTAACAATGAGTATTCTTTAAATGCTTTAATACTTAGCATTAAATTATATGATTATGATTATTTTCCTGGTACAGAAGTTATATGCATCTATTATAGGATTTATTTCAAACCGTTATATACTTTGAATCCTATGTGCAAAATTATGGATTTCAAAAATGAGACTATTCTTATAGAAACTAACTTTGGGAAATCCAAAGTAACTACCATATGACCTATCAAATGGGATGAAATCGATTTTCCTAAAGAATGGGTCATATAGGAAGCAGTTGCACCTCGAGGTAATACTGAGGTTACAGAAATAGAACAAACCTCATATGGTACTATTAAAATCAGGTTCAATGAACACATTCAAACTGATAATATCAGTTTGTCATCTAGATTAACTAGATCAAACTCTTCTTATATTTCTCCAATTGATTGTGTGGTGGACTTTCCTTCAAGAGCTTCCACATCTCAGATTAGAGAAAATAATAGAGTTAATAATATTAGTATTAGCAGTGATAATATTGTCAAGATTGATCCAAATCTTGAACCTACTACACCCAAAATGGATTTTTCAAATGGTGTTAACAATGATTGAAAACCAAATAGATTTTAGTCCGGGCTCACCGGCAAGAAAAATGATTTTAGAAAAAATTTTAAAACCCAGATGGGTTGTTTTCAGAAAATGGTTCTTTGAAAATTTTAATGATGAATTAATCCAATTATTCAGACATGATTTTTATAATGACATAAGAAAGAAAAATAGGATTATTGCTTTTGTTCTTTCGTTCATGTCTAAACATGTCTACAATTATATTTTTGTATTATAAAGAGATTATACTCTCACTAGTGGAAAAACAACCAAATCTATTTTCCCACCACAACAATCCTTTCAAATAGGAGGAAAAGATAAAGTAGTTTATTTTACTGCTTTTTAAAAATTATTTGAAAAATGAGGTAGCTACTATTACAGTTAAAAATGTGAATACTATGCTTACGCAAAATAATTATACTAATATGTATGTTAGTATTCTGGGTGAACAGATTATTACAATTCAAGAAAAATTGGGCAAGCTCATAACTGAGGTCCAAAAAATTCAATAGAAGGATACCAAAGGTAAAGAACAAATTGCTACTACAAGTATTCAACCTCCGCCAGAGGTAAAAGACTTTAAATTAAAAAGTGTTGATGACATTGAAGAACTTCACAATAAGAAGTTTGGTGAATTTAAAGTTAACCCTTTAAGTTTAGAGCATATGTCTGATAAAGCGAAAAATTTAAAGGTAGACGATGAGATTAATAAAATCTCTGAAAAATATGCTCGCAAACCTTACCAAAGAATGTTTTACTACCCTAGACCGACCCCACAAGATGTTCTTCTTGAAGAACAAGATAATGAACACTACCATCAAGGTTACAGTGGATCAGACATCTATGAATGGAACATAGATGGCTTAAAGGATAGACAAATCTACATAGCAGTACATAGAATGTTTATGTACATTACTATCTGTAAAGTTAATAAAAATACAAATAGAGCTATTGTAGAAATGATAATAGTCATTTTCACTGGTCAACTGAAGGGATGGTGGGAAAATTATATCAGCCATGACCAGCGTGTTCAAATCATGAACGCAACAAAGACAGAGGATGACAAGATGGTCAAAAATTCTGTCTACTCTTTAGTAATGAATATTATAGAACATTTCTCAGGAAGATTGTTTGATAATAGTGAGACTATTAGAACAATGCTGCAAAATCTAAGGTGTAAAACCTTAACATCTTTTTAGATGGTACAAAAATGATTTCTTATCCAGAGTGATGAAATTACTTGAAAGTAATAGTACTCATTGGAAGTCCAGATTTATTGATGGATTCCCGCCCCTATTTGCTGAAAGAGTCAGAAAGACTTTAAGAGTCACATCAATGAGTATTGATTATAACATTTACTCATATGGTAAACTATTCAGCGTTTGCACTCAGGAAGGTTTAGCTTTATGCAATGAGATTAAGCTAAATCAGCAAATAAAAAAGCCTTGTCTCAATGAGAGACAACAATTAGGGGAATTTTGCGAACAATGCTATTGATATCCCTTTTAATAAAAAGAAGTCGCATAAGAAAAATGATTTTTATAAAAAGAAAAATGAGTCTCCTGAAAAACGTTTAACAAAACCTCAAAGGAGAAAAACTTTTCATAAAGCCCGAAAAGATTTTATAAAATCAAAAAATCCACAGGCCTGTTATAAATGTGGAAGAATATGCTATTTTCCTAAAGATTGTAGAATCAAGGATAAAATAAAAGAACTTGATTTAGATGATCATATCAAAGATTCTTTATGTAAGATTCTTTTAAATTCTTTCCCAGAGATATCTGATAGTGATGAATCATCAACTAGTGAACACTTACGAGTCCTCCAAGAAGAGAAATATATTTCATCTTCTGAAGATGAGCAAGAACCCTATGATAAGGGACAATGCTCAAAACAATGTTGTGATTCAGGGAATGATCTTTATAATATATATTCTCAATTCAAAGACTTGAATATCAATGTCTTAAAAAATGATACTATGATAGAACTTTTAAGGGCTATTAAAGACCTTGAATAAGGTCGCAAATTATTGATAAACTTCCTACAAGTTCTTAAGTAGGAACTGAGATAGAAGAAATTCCATCTCAGAAAGGACCTTACACTATGTCTGAAATTAGAAGTCTTATTAAGAACAAGTCTCAACCTGATAGGTTAACAAATGTTCATGATTTAAGTATTGAGACTAATAATCTCAAGATAGAGATCTCATAGTTAAAGGCTTCTAATGTAGCCTTAGATGAAAGAATGTTTAAATTAGAAAATTCTGACACTGAGAATAGTAAAGACTTCAGTACTAATATTACTGAAGATAATACTGGTGTAGGTACTTTTGATAATTATTGCTAGTAAATTACTAGGAGCAATTGATTATGATGAGGATGAATTTTTGCAAAAACTCCAATATTTTACTACTCAGAAGTTTATAATAAAAATAACTCTTTTAATTGATTATAATTTTAAAAGAGAGTTTACTGCATTGTTTGATAGTGGAGCAGATTTAAATTGTATAAAAGAAGGAGTAATATCTTCTAAGTATTTTTATAAAACTACTCATCGTTTAAAATATGCTAGTGGTGGGAAAATGTACCTAAGGCTTATATATGCCAAGATGATGTTGTATAGTGGAAAGCTTTATTTTAGTAAAATACATAGCTCGGGACGTTATTTTAGGCGTCCCATTTTTCATAAAATTTTTCCTTTTACCAATTGAGATACAAAAAGTTTTACTGGAACTTTTAATGGAAAAGGAATTACTTTTGAGTTTATAACTCAACCAATTCAAAGATATTTGAATGATTATTTCTAATAATATTTCTTCAAAAATTAGACAAATTAATTTTCTAAAAAATGAAATTTGTTCTATTACGATTAGCCAGGATTTAAAGAATCCTAAGCTGATAGAGAAAATTAGTTCTCTCAGAAATAAGTTTTCTATTCACATTTGTGGGGACCATCCCAATCAATTATGGAATAGAAAGAAACATATTATAAGTCTTCCTTACGAAGAAGACTTTTCTGAGGAAAATATTCCTACAAAGGCTCGTCCTTGCCAAATGAACTCTGAATACCTAGAATTATGTAAAAAGGAAATTGATTCCTCACAACATAAGGGTTTAATAAGACCTTCTAAGTCTAAATGGTCTTGTACTGCTTTTTATGTTAATAAACATGCTGAACATGAACGAAGAGTTCCTAGATTAGTTATTAATTATAAACCCCTTAATAAGTTTTTAAAATGAATTAGATATACAATTCCTAATAAAAAAGATTTATTAGATAGACTTCACGGTGCCATTATATTTTCCAAATTTGATTTAAAATCAAGATATTGGCAAATCCATATATCTGAAAATGATAGATATAAAACGTCTTTTAATGTTCCAATGGGCCAATATGAATGGAATGTTATGCCTTTTGGTTTGAAAAATACCCCTTCTGAATTTCAGAAATTTATGAATGATATTTTCATATCATATACTGATTTCATTATTGTCTACATAGATGATATTTTAGAATTTTCAAAGACTATTGAAAATCATTTCAAACATTTGGATAATTTCAACAAGATTATTATCCAAAATGGTTTAGTGATATCCAAACCAAAAATGTTTATTTTTCAAAATAATATCAGATTTCTTGGTCATAACATAGAAAATGGTAGAATTATTCCCATCAATAGGAGCATTGAATTTTCTTCTAAATTTCCTGATATCACTACTGATAAAACCCAGCTTCAAAGATTTTTAGGAAGCTTAAATTACATCTTTTCTTTTATAAAAGATTTAGCAAAAGATACTGCTCTTCTTTATGATAGACTAAAGAAGAACCCAGGAGCATGGACTGATAATCGTGCATAATCAGTCAAAAGAATTAAACAAAAGGTTCATAACCTTCCTTGTTTAACACTTGCAAACCCCATTTGAGAAAAGGTTGCTGAAACGGATGCCTCTGATATTGGGCACGGTGGAATACTCAAACAGTGTTCCCCAAATGATAAACAGGTATATCTTGTAAAATTCTACTCAGGGAAATGGAATGATACCCAGCAAAATTATGCTAATGTGGA
Source organism: Nicotiana paniculata (assembly GCA_005239505.1). Classification (NCBI taxonomy): domain Eukaryota; kingdom Viridiplantae; phylum Streptophyta; class Magnoliopsida; order Solanales; family Solanaceae; genus Nicotiana; species Nicotiana paniculata. The sequence goes on from ML352631.1 coordinate 66,329, forward strand.
TAAGGAAATCCTTGATATAGTAAAATGTGTTATGAAGCTTCAAATTGATTTATACAATTAAAAGTTTTTAATAAAAACTGATTGCCAATTTGTTAAGTTTATCTTTAATAAAAATTTCAAACATGATGTTTCAAAACATATGTTTCCGAGGTGGCAAGCATTATTAGCCCCTTTTGATTTTGAAATCATATATAAAAAAGGGTCAGAAAATATTCTCCCTGATTTTCTTACTAGAGAATTTTTAAACTCATATTTTCTTTGTCTAAGTATTTAAGACTATGAGGCCTACATACAGACCCCCTCGGAATCGAGAAAAAGGAAGGACACATTCCTATGGAAGAGGGAATAATATTCTCGCACAAATGGGGAATCAACAACTAATAGCTTCTAACACCACGGGAGGTAATACAGATCATCCTTTATATAAGGAGTTCATGAATTTTATAAAATCCAAAAATGAAGAAAGCACATCATCAAATGTACCAACATACTCCTCAGTGATATTAGAGGATTTCCATTAAAACCTTGAGGTTTATAACCAAAAGGAAGAAAAATAGTTAATAATTCTTTTAGAACAATCCGACCTTAAATGGAAGGATAATCCATGGAAAATAATGACCCGATATTTCGATACTGTATCATATGCTACACCTGCATACAAATACAGAATGCATTATGAGATATACTCTCAACAACAGGATCAGCTGAAATTCAGCACTTCTATCCTACCAATACAAGAAAAACTTATAGTTTTTCAAAAATAATCATTAAAAGGGTAATACCCTCTGATGAATGGGGAATCAGTACCTTGAAAGATCGAGAATATACTCATCCATACCAAAAGGTCGCAGTCAAATATAACTACTGCGATTATGTAGAAAGTTTTAATAAAACTTTTCTCTATGAAAATCCTAATAGGAAACACTCTTGGTTTACTAAAATTTGTTCTAATATGATGAGTCAACAGATCCCAAATTGATTCTGTAAATGGTGGCAATTATATGGTCTATCATTAGTAATTCTTCCGCCAAATTTTAAAAAATAATATACTCAATGGGTAGATATATCTCCCAAAATTATTTCATTACAAAAAGATAATATCTTTTACGATGGCATAGCAGCCATATATTTTTTTATCGAATTTTCAATCCCATGGATCATTAAATGGAATGTTCAAATTTGTTATACCAATGATGGAATTCCATGTCTCCAAAGGATCTTTTATAATAAATTCTGGAGCAAGTTACTCCAAGCAGATCATCATGGAAAAATCTATGGTGATGACTTGATCCAACAAATTCAGACAAAAATTTACATATATGTCAACCAAGAGGTAAATGTTGCAGTGGCAGAATCAAGTCCATTTTCAACAAGTTACCAAGAAACTCCAAATGAAGAAAGAAGTAATTTCCAAAAAAGAAATTCTTGGTTCATACTTCGAAAAGATAAAGAAAGACTTAGCAAGAAATTTTGGAGCACAAATTAGCGATGATATATCAATGTCTTACATCACAAATACATCTGATGAAGAAACCTCAATAGCAGGTGAAGCTCAACAACAATACAGTGCAGAAGCCAATCTTGAAGAAATTGACGAATTACTCAAGAAAATGAAAGAAGGTGCAGAAGAATCTTCCGCGAGAAAGGACAACAAAGGAAAATATAAGCTTTAATAAAGCAAGAGGACCGTCCAATTATTAAATAGAAGGCCCCATACATCAATTACCGGGGTGTTCAAAACAATCTTTAATAAAGCAAGGGACTTCTCCATCATGAAAGAATCTACTTTAATAAAAGTTGTTTGTCCGATTTTCTTTTAACTTTTAGTTTTGTCGACCCCATGTTGTAATTATTTTGTCGACCATTAGTTTTATTTTCTTTAGATATTATCCATTATATAAGGATCAAGAATTCACTAGAGAAGGCAGATGTTAGCCAAGCCACCAGAAACCATAAGCTCTCCCTTCTCTCTAATCTCTCTCTAGAAATATAATAAACCATTCCTCTTTGTAAGTTTTTCATTCTTAATAATATTCAGAAAACGATCTGTTGGATCAACATTTTTAGAGTCTCAGGTATACTTTTTCTCAGTCTTTCTGTATATTACATTTGGCTCTCATACCAAATGTAATAGCAACAGGCAGCTACATGTCCTTTACTAGTAAACCTTGGTTAGGATCAAACCTAACCAGTGGTCTTCGATCCTGTGTTAACCAAGGTAGGTGTTGAAGGGGTTTATGGGGGACCGTGGTTTAAGGTCTACTGTTGGAACTGCACCTAGCCAGAGTTGGTGTTCCTGTAATTCATTCCAAAGGCTTACTTGGAAGCGATCCAGTCTACATTTGGTATCAGAGCCATATTTGTATTTTAGTACTAGGCGCTAAGTTTAATACTCTTCTTTTAATGAATATCATTAGGAAGAACACTTCTGTTAAAAATAGTAGAAAAGAAGAATATGAATTGCCTCAGCAATTAGATCTACGTAATAAGTGGACTATACCTTTAGTCAAACCTAAGGTAATATACCAATTAGGTACCTTTGAAAAAATATGCTTAAAACAAGTAGTTTTAACTACTGAAGAGACTATCACTATAGATAGTGACCATGATACCTTCAGGTTATTATCTGAAAATGATTTAGCCCCTTATAGGGACTCACATAGATTTATACATATAGGCATAATACAAGTCGCCCTTAAGCCACTTACTTTAAGAGGCTTACCTGAAAGCGTCATTGCAGCTCTCATAGATGGCAAAAATCAAAACTGGAACGAGAAGTTCCTAGATTAGTTATTAATTATAAACCCCTTAATAAGGTTTTAAAATGGATTAGATATTCATTTCCTAATAAAAAAGATTTATTAGATAGACTTCACGGTGCCATTATATTTTCCAAATTTGATTTAAAATTAGGATATTGGCAAATCCAGATATCTGAAAATGATAGATATAAAACGGCTTTTAATGCTCCAATGGGCCAATATGAATGGAATGTTATGCCTCTTGGTTTGAAAAATGCCCCTTCTGAATTTCAGAAAATTATGAATGATATTTTCATACCATATACTGATTTCATTATTGTCTACATAGATGATATTTTAGTATTTTCAAAGACTATTGAAAATCATTTCAAACATTTGGATATTTTCAAAAAGATTATTATCCAAAATGGTTTAGTGATATCCAAACCAAAAATGTTTATTTTTCAAAATAATACCAGATTTCTTGGTCATAACATAGAAAATGGTAGAATTATTTCCATCAACAGGAGCATTGAATTTGCTTCTAAATTTCCTGATATCATTACTGATAAAAACCAGCTTCAAAGATTTTTAGGAAGCTAAAATCATTTTTCTTGCCGGTGAGTCCGGACTAAAATCAATTTGGTTTTAAATTATTATTAACATCATTTGAAAAATCCATTTCGGGTGTAGTAGGTTCAAGATCTGGATCAATCTTGACAATATTATCACTGCTAATACTAATATTATTAACTCTATTATTTTCTCTAATCTAGGATGTGGAAGCTCTTGAAGGAAAGTACACCACATAATCAATTGGAGAAATATAAGAAGAGTTTGATCTAGTTAATCTAGATGACAAACTAATATTATCAGTTTGAATGGGTTTATTGAACCTGATTTTAATAGTACCATCTGAGGTTTTAATAGTACCAAATGTAGACTGGATCGCTTCCAAGTAAGCCTTTGGAATGAATTACAGGAACACCAACTCTGGCTAGCTACAGTTCCAACAGTAGTCCCCATTACACCCTTTCAACACCTACCTTGGTTAACACGGGATCGAAGACCACCGGTTAGGTTAGATCCTAACCAAGGTTTACTAGTAAAGGACTTGTTGCTGCCTGTAGCTATATAGTTCCAACCATCAGGTTATTGGGATAATACAACATAATTTAATAGCAAACAATGTATGTACATAGCCTATGGTTACTAAGTTTAACACAAAAGTTCCTAGCCTATCATTTAGGCTAAATAGTAGAAAGAAAGAGAAAAAGTATACCTGAGACCCTCAAAATGTTGATCCAACAGATCATTTTCTGAATATTGTTAAGAATGAAAAATTTACAAAGAGGAATGGTTTACAATATTTCTAGAGAGAGAGATTAGAGAGAAGGGAGAGCTTATGATTTCTGGTGGCTTGGCTAATGTCTGCCTTCTCTAGTGAATTCTTGATCCTTATATACTGGATCATATCTAGAGAAAATAAAACTAATGGTCGACAAAATAATTACAACATGGGGTCGACAAAACTAAAAGTTAAAAGAAAAATGGACTTATAACTCTTATTAAATTAGATTCTTTAATAACGTAGGGGTCTGCTTGCTTTATTAAAGCTTGTTAGATTCTTTTATAACGCAGGGGTCCGCTTGCTTTATTAAAGCTTGTTTTTATTAACCCGATAATTGATGTATGGGGCCTTCTATTTAATAATGGGAGGGTCCGCTTGCTTTATTAAAGTTTGTCTTTTCCTTTGTTATCCTTTCTCGCAGAAGATTCTTCTGCACCTTCTTTCATTTTCTTGAGGAATTCTTCAATTTCTTCAAGATTGGTTTCTGCACTGTATTGTGGTTGAGCTTCACCTGCTATGGAGGTTTCTTCATCAGAAGTATTGCTGATGGAAGCCATTGATATATCTTTGCTAATTTGTGCTCCAAAATTTCTTGCTAAGTCCTTCTTTATCTCTTCGAAGTATGAAGCAAGAATTTCTTTTTTGGAAATTGCTCCTTTATTCATTTGGAGCTTCTTGGTAACTTGTTGATTTGTGTCTGAATTTGTTGGATCAAGTCATCACCATAGATTTTTCCATGCTGATCTACTTGGAGTAACTTGCTCTAGAATTTAATATAAAAGACACTTTGGAGACATGAAATTCCATCATTGGTATAACCAATTTGAACATTCCATTTCAAGATCCATGGGATTTAAAATTCGATAAAAAAATACATGGCTGCTATGCCATAATAAAAGATATTATCTTTTTGTAATGAAATAATTTTGGGAGATATATCTACCCATTGAGTATATAATTTTTTAAAATTTGGAGGAAGAATTTCTAATGATGGACCACATAATTTCCACCATTTACAGAACAAATTTGGGATCTGTTGACTCATCATATTAGAACAAATTTTAATAAACCAAGAGTTTTTCCTATTAAGATTTTCATAGGGAAAAGTTTTATTAATACTTTCTACATAATCCAGTAGTTATATTTGACTACGACCTTTTGGTCTGGATGAGTATATTTTTAATCCTTCAATGTACTGATTCCCCATTCAACAGTGGGTATTACGCTTTTATTGATTATTTTTGAAAAACTATAAGTTTTTATTGTATTGGCAGGATAGAAATGTTGAATTTCAGTTGATCCTGTTGTTAAGAGTATTATCTCATAATGCATTCTATATTTGTATGCAGGTGTAGCATATGATATAGTATCAAAATATCGGGTCATTAGTTGCCATGGATTATTCTTCCATTTACGGTCGGATTGTTCTAAAAGAATTATTAACTCTTTTTCTTCCTTTTGGTTATAAACCTCAAGGTTTTCATGGCTATTATCTGATATCACTGAGGAGTATGTTGGTACATTTGATGATGTGCCTTCTTCATTTTTTGATTTTATAAAATCCATGAACTCATTATATAAAGGATGATATGTATTACCTCACGTGATGTTAGCAGCTATTAGCTGTTGATTCCCCATTTGGGAGACAATATTATTCCCTCTTCCATAGGAATGTGTCCTTCCTTTTCCTCGATTCCGAGGGGGTCTGTATGTAGGCCTCATAGTCTGAAATAATTCAACAAAGAACGTATGAGTTTAAAAATTCTCTACTAAGAAAATCAGGGAGAGTATTTTCTGACCCTTTTTTATGTATGATTTCAAAATCAAACGGGGCTAATAAAGCATGCCACCTTGGTTATAAACCTCAAGGTTTTCATGGCTATCCTCTGATATCACTGAGGAGTATGTTGGTACATTTGATGATGTGCCTTCTTCAGTTTTGGATTTTATAAAATCCATGAGCTCCTTATATAAAGGATGATCTGTATTACCTCCCGTGATGTTAGCAGCTATTATCATTTCTGCAATAGCTCTATCTGTATTTTTATTAACTTTACAAATAGTACTGTACATAAGCATTCTATGTACTGCTGTGTAGATTTGTCTATCCGCTAAGCCAACTATGTTCCATTCATAGATGTTTGATCCACTGTAACGTTGATGGTAGTGGTCATTATCTTTTTCTTCAAGAAGAACATCTTGCGGGGTCGGTCTCAGATAGTAAAACATTCTTTGGTAAGGTTTGCGAGCATATTTTTCAGAGATTTTATTAATCTCATCGTCTACCTTTAAATTTTTCCTTTTATCAGACATATGCTCAATTTTATTATTATTATTATATATTTTCTTCTCTTTTGTTTATACAAATCACCGCACCATGCAGCACCGTGTCATTAAGGACAAGAAAATGAGGATCATCATGCTAATGTTCTCTGATGCGCTCATACAAGGAAGACCGAGCGACTGGGCTCTGAAACTACTAAGTCACGAACTGATTGACCAAAGCCTAAACATCTGCAGAAATCGCCCTCTTATCAACTGGAATATACGCAAGGCTACCCATACACATAGCTTCCTACTCAAGGCATCGACTACCACATTGGCCTTCCCGAGATGATACAAATGGTGGTAGCATAGTCTTTCAACATCTCCAACCACCTCATCTACCTCAAGTTGAGATCCTTTTGCTTGAACAAATACTGTAGACTCCAATGATCCGTGAATACCTTGCACGACATGCAATAAAGATAGTGCCTCCAAATCTTGAGCCAATGAACAATGGCTGCCAACTTTAAGTCATGAACAAGATGATCTTTATCATAAACCTTCAACCACAGACACATATTCAATCACCCTGTCATCCTGCATCTATATTGCACTGAGCCCAATACGAGATGCATCACAATACACCGTGTAAGACCTTGAAACTGTGGGCAACACCAACACTAGCACCATAGTCAAAGCATTTTTGAGCTTCTGAAACCTCAGCTCACACTCATCTGACCATCTGAATGGGGCACTCTTATGGGTCAATCTTCTCAATAGGGCTACTATGGATGAAAACACTTCCACGAACCAGCAATAATAACCCGCCAAACCCAGGAAACTCTGGATCTCTGTAACTGAAGTAGGTCTAGGCTAGTTCTGAACTACATCGATGTTCTTAGGATCAACCTTAATGCTCTTTCCTGACACAACATGTCCTAAAAATGCAACTACGTCTAACCAAAACTCACACTTTGAAAACTTGGCATATAACTGGCTATCCCCCAAAGTCCGAAGTACAATCCAATGATGCTGCTCACGGTCATCTCGACTATGGGAGAAGATCAAGATATCATCAATGAATACAATCACAAAAAAATCCAAATAGGGGTTGAACACTCCGTTCATCAAATCCATAAATGATGTTGGAGAATTATTCAACCCAAATGATATCAATATGAACTCAAAATGCCCATACCGTGTCTGAAAAGCCGTCTGAAGGACATCGGATGCCATAATCTCTAAGTGATGGAAGGCAGACCTCAAATCACTCTTCGAAAACACTTTGGCACCCTGAAGCTGATCAATTAAGTCACCATTCTTCGGCAACGGATATTTGTTCTTTATAGTGACTATGTTCAGCTGTTGGTAGTCTATACACATCCTTATCGATCTATCTTTCATCTTCGCAAACAACAGGGGCACTCCCCAGGGCGAGATATTAGGTCTAATTAAGATCTTATCAAGAAAATATTAAAACTGCTCCTTCAATTGCTTCAACTATAGCGGGGCCATACAGTCTTGCGGAATAGAAATAGGTTGAGTGCCTGGAGCCAAATCAATACATAAGTTAATATCTTTGTCAGGTGGCATGTCCGTCCGCAGGAAACACCTCTGTAAACTCACGAACAGCCGGTACTCAATCCATGTAAGGGATCTCGGCACTATAATTGTGAATATAAGCCAAAAAAGCTACACTCCCTTCCTCGACTATACGTCGGGCCTTCACATAAGAGATAACCATAATGTTAGAATTGCAAGGAATACCTATCCAGTCTAATCGAGGCAACCCCGCATGGCTAAATTCACCGTCTTGGAATGACATTCCAGTATAACGTGATAAGGTGACAACCAATCCATACCTAAGATAACATCAAAATCTACCATATAGAGAAGTAGGATACCTACGCTAGTCTCAAGACACCCAATAGTAATCACACACGAGCGATAGAAACGATCTACAACAATAGAAACTCCAACAGACCTGGACCTATATACAGGAGCACTCAAACAATCACGAGGCACAACCAGATATTAAGCAAAATACGATGACAAATAGGAATAAGTAGAGCCCGAATCAAATATAACTAAAGAATCTCCATGGAAAAGTGGAATAATATATTTGATAACGACGTCAGATGACATGGCCTCAGGCCCTGCTTGGAAAGCATAAAATCGGGGCCAGGCCTCACCACTCGGAACTCTGATATTAGGGAGCCATCTATTATGGGGTGTGAGTAGAAGGAGTCTGGGCTCCTCCCCCAGCCCGAGTGATGGCTAGTGCCACCGAGAATGTATCTTTCTAGGCCACACTCTCCATAAGGGCCACAAAATGGACTAGAGTGTCCGGATACACTAGAGTTGCTATGAAACACACCAGGCCTAAGTTGGTCCAACGGGTACTGTCTGAGGTGAAACCTACTCCTTAAAATCTACTCGAGGCTCCATTGCGCGTGTACGTGCTCGAGCTCTAGGCTGAGCTCTACCTCTGCCCCTGCCTCTAGGGCGACCTCGGCCCCGACCTTTGCCCCTAGTAGGAGCTACCACTGTGGGATCGGGCTGGTGTCGAGCGGTGGATGTAGTACGTGTTCTCTCCAATGTGAGATAACAACAATAGAAGAGTTCAATCATCAATGATAAAATAAAATTGCACGACAAAGAAGAATAGGAGTGAAATTGTTCCTAAACTCCATAGCCTCTAGAAAGACGTCTCTGTATCGATCCTCCATAATTTATTAAGCTTGCTCGTGACTCATGATACCTAGGTAACCTAGTCATCGAATACCAACTTCTCACGACCTGAAATTCCCACCTTCGGGACCGTGATGGCGCCTAACATTTCACTTGCTAGGCAATCCAATATGTGAATAGTGTTGAGCCATTTTTAAACAATTCAGGTAATTGATGCCAACTAAATTCAAATAACTTATATGGAACCGAACTAAAGTGCCAAAAGTCATAACAATAGAAATATCTAAACACAACCCCGGATCTGGTGTCACAAGTGCACGAGCTGCTAGAATAATATAGATAAAGGTCTGAACAAAAGTAAAGTTGTCGGAAATAAAATACAGAACTAAGATAAAGTAGAAGGGGTCTTCAGGGTTGCAAATGCCACACGGTTGTACCTCAAGTCTCTGTCCAATATTCATCCCAAGTAATCTACTGACCGCAGTTGGGACCGCCTCAAAAATCAGCACAAAAAGTGCAGAGTGTAGTATGAGTACAATCGACCACATGTACTCTGTAAGTGTCGAGCCTAACCTTGACGATGTAGTGATGAGGCTAAGGCAGGTCACTTAAAATAACCTATACGCAATATAATAATAATGACCTGAAAAGGAAAATATAGAGGATAAGGTAGTTAACTCATCAAAACAACACAGTCCTCGAAAACTAGTAATTACAAGAAATACCAATCCTCAGAATCTCGTACGAAAGCACCGAAGCCAACACAACACAACAAGGAATACAAAAAACATAACATGTTGTGGCGCGCAACCCGATCCCACCGTACAACACGATCCTCCCTCATTCCTTTATGTAAATATTAACAGCAATAAGTAAATATATGTTGCGGCGTGAAACCCGATCCCACCATATAATTAGAGTCAATATAATAAACCTCCCTTATTTCGCGATATGAATCCACCCTTATTTCACCTAATAAGGTGCGCAACCCTATCCCACCGTACAATACAAATCCTCCCTATTTCCACCTGTTGTGGCATTCAACCCGATCTATAGATAAATTAATAAGTGCAATAAATTTAACAACTTGAATCACAAGAATCTCTACAATTAACGAATGAAGGCTACAAATCAAGGAAGAATCTCATACCAAATCAAGAAATACTACAATTAATATCGAGCAACAAGAAAAGTCAAATATATGATGGCTAAAGGGTACAAGTAAGACAATTAGCAATTAATCATGGAAGCATGGAAGAAATTACCATTTTTAATACGAGAATAATAAATGAAAAGTAGCAAGTTAATGCATTGGAGGCAATTAAGTCATGTAGCAATCAAAACATGGAATAATATTATTAATGAAATATGGGTAGACATGGAAACAAGTAATTGATAGTGTATATACACTCGGCACCTCGCATATACGCTACTGCACATGAAATTCACATAGCACATAACTCAAGGGTTCCTATTTCCTCAGATTAAGGTTAGACCCAACACTTACCTCACTATGCAATCAACTCAAGGTTCAACCACGGCCTTGCCTTTCGAACAAGCCTCCAAACCAACCAAATCTAACAAATTATTGACCCAATGATTCAAAATAAGCTTTAGAAACTACTCATCAATTAAAGAGGTACAATTTAGATCATTATTAAATAAGTCAACAAAATTCAACCCCAGGATCGCTTAGTCAAAACTCGAGATTCGAAAAAAATCTGACTACCGATTCATCCCCGAGCCTGATTATGTAATTAGTTTCGAAATCCAACCTCAACTCGAGTCTATATTCCCAATTTATAGAATCCCTAATTATTCTCAAACCCCAAATTTCTACGATGAAAATCCCTGATTTAATTGAAACATGTGAAATGTAATGGGTAATTGGAAAGAATTAGATTAAAGTTTCTTACTTAATAATTTAAGAAGAAAATTTGTTGGGAGAATTTCCTCTATGGTGTTTAGGGTTGAGATTTTGGAAGAAATAAGCTAAATCTCGGTTTTCCCACTTTTTTCCAGCGCAAATGTCGCAATTGCGACCTGGTGTAGCATGAGGAAATGCATCTCTATGCATGTATGTAAAATGTACATGTCAATGCAACTCATCGCACAGTGATGAACTCATGTACTCATACTCTCAGTGTACTCATCTCATTGTATTTCACTCCCACTTATGATGCTCAATCCCTCAGTATCTCAGTCATTCAGTATTGTATGGTACCTGCTGCGGCATGCAGCCGGATCTCATCATGAAACCATAAAACATATGCTTACTGTTGGTATGTGATACTTCTGAGGGGATGATCCCGCCTAAGCGCTCATATAATCCATCATGGCTTGTTGTTGCGTGTAGCCCGATCCCATCAATAATATATATGAAGCCCATAGGACCTGCTATGGCGTGCAACCTGATCAATATTATAACAATGCATATAAAGCCGATGTGGCATGCTACGGCGTACACCCCGATCCCTCAACAATATATATATATATATATATATATATATATATATATATGTCGCGCCCCCTTTTTCCCTCTCCTTTCGGATCGGTCAGTGTTTTTGACCTTGTTGGGACAACTTATTTCCTTTTCGGAAAGGGATATAAGAATTTTGAAGAGTCGCCACCTAACGAATTAAGGTGCTTTAGGTCACCTACTAAGGTTCATTTATAACACATATTGGATAACCAGAGATTGGGTAAGGGCTTGAACTTACTTCAAGGGGAAGGTGTTAGGCACCCCCTGAAGTCCACCATTGTGGTTCCCAGCCAAACAAGCTTTGTGAATTTAAACAAGTAGCGAATAAGCAATCAAAGCATAAACAAATAAAGGTTTTGAAAATTATTCGCAGTCTAAGCACACATGTGAAATAAATTTCTTAAAAGATTTAAAGTCTAAGCATATATATAAGGTTTGGAAAGATTTACAATCTAAACACACCTGTGTAAGGGATAGGGGTGTCCTAGGTTGTTTATCCTATAGGATCACATCAGTACAATGCCCGGTAATCACTCCTCAGAAAGGGGCTACACGTGGCATTAGGGCATCGGTCATCATATCCATATCTACCATTTGCCCCACCCCTTTAGCGGTTATTAGGCGAGTTTTATTTAACAACCTTTATGAGTGTTGTTACTCGTCCCTTCTTAATGGCCCTGGAGGAAGTTAGGACCTATAATATTGGCACTTCTAGACATAACCCCTAAGGCTTTTAAAGGAAAAAATTCTAAGCGATAGGCAAGATCAAATAGGACATAAAATATAAAGGCAGGAGGAAAGCAGTTACGAGGCCCAGGTTTACCTCCACAAATAATGCACATAAGCAGTACGTCTCAAACACAAACAAGAATAGATTTTAATAGAGAAAGGACCTAAACAGAATATCTAAGTGGATGTTAATGCATAGAAATATACAAATTTGTTTTTATAAACTTAACAGTAAGGGCCCTAATCAGTTTGCCTACTGATTTTTAACCTGTTAGCCATTAAGCAGTAAATGCAAAGAGAAAACAATTTTTGAGTTTCATAAAGGTTGAATACCTAAGGCTTGCCTAGGCGTGGGATCATGCTTAATAATTACCATAATTATTAAAACAGTATGTAAGTTGTTTCTACCTAAGAGCATGCTCTTCTAGGTGTTACGAAAATACAGGGATTATTACTAGTTTTATTTGACACACGATAACCATATGTGAAAATTTTTTATATCTTTTTTTATCATGGATCAGTAGTTTATCTAGGCGTGGCTAAGCAAATGCAAAAGAGATCCTAGAACATAGAATCTAGGATGCAAGTGACAGAGTTTGTAAAGGCATGATTTCTAAATGCGCAGAGAATTACAAAGCATGATTTGCGAATGCACATGAATAACAACTTTTATGTTAATGTTGTTCCTTAACCTAAGAGTATGATTTCTAAGTGATAAACAAGTATTAATTTCAATTGAGATGCTGAAGCAGTAACGTAAGAGCATGATATCTAACGCATGATTTGAATGCATTGGTCCTAAAGTAGGGATTCTAATGCAAGTATAGATAGAGTAAAGCCTATAACATGCTTTCTACCCCAATGACATGGGTAAAATATATATAGCTACCCTTCCCAATTCACTAGCCATCCCCAATATTCGTTTACAATATTATTACAAACCAGTATTTGAATAAATTACATAATTAGATAAAGGAAAAGGAGATGTTACACTATAGGGAGCCTATAATAGGCCTAGATTTCAAGAACCTTAAATTCCCAATTATTTCATAGCCGTTTTCATGTTCAGGTCTTTCAGAGTTCCCTAAGGATCTCAAGGGATCCCGGGCAGTGCTCACACCCAGATTTCTTAACCATAACTGAGTAAGTGCAGTGTGGAAGAGCCAACTCTAGTGCATAAGATTTCAGAGGGATCTCACATGAATCACAAAGCAGTCACACACTGGAGGGGCAGAACTTAAGGACCTAAGAGTAGAGTGAGAGTGCTTGACATAGTTTTGAAAAGGTTTTAATAGGAAAATAATGTTGAAAGAGACTCAGTTGAATAGTTTTGTAAATAAGAGACTTGTTTAATAAAACAGTTGTTAACAAGAGTTGGGGTAATCAACAAATAGCAGGTCAATCATAGAGCCAAAATAGGTTAAGAAACAGTCAAAGAACATTCCTTCACACAGGGGTGATCAAACAAACAACAAGTCAATCATAGAGCCAAAATAAGTTCAACAACACTCAAAGAATAGTCCTTCACACAGAGGTGATGGGAATTGGGGACACATAGAGAATATGTGGTGAGCACACAGTATATAGTGGCATAGAAGTTCATGTAGGGGTTTATGAGATTAGGGGATAGCTAATGGTACAAACATAGCATGAAACACAATCAACACAGAATCAGACAACTTTGGGTAACAGATTGTTTTGCAAAGAATGGTTCATACTATAAACCAGGTAGAAATAAAGCAGAGTCATATTGAGACATACTACACGAGGGGTAACGTATTCATGAACATGCTGATCCTAAGGGGAGTAGGAAATAACATAACATGGTAGATGGACAATAATGTAAATAGGTCAACTACAGGTTGCACAGCAAAACCATAGATAGAAAATAACTAGAAACATGATAAACTGAAGCAGTAAAAGAAACATATTGGTTTTGGGACTTGAATTGAAATCAGAACATACCAGTAAATAGATAGTAAACACAAAGTGAAGAATAGGAGAGCACAATAATTATCCTTGGCTTGTAGCCGGCTACTCCAGAATAGTAGCAAGTAACAGAGAAAGAGAGAAGAAAAGCTTTGAGTGTGAGAGAGAGCTTTTGAACTAATGTATTCGTGTGTTGAAGAGTGTTAACGAGAGTAGTATATATAATAGTTTGAATCTTGGTAAAATAAGGTAAGAATCACAAATAAGCAGTAATATTGGAACTAGGAATCAATCAAAGCAAAAAATCAGTCCAAGTACTCCTAAATAAGGGAGTTAGCTTCAAACGGTAAAGACAGGTAACAAATAAGGAAAAAGACCATATATAGATTAAGGAAATAATTCAAATTGTAAGTATAGAATAGGTATTAGGCTAGGTTAAGAAAATCTTAATTAAGGAAATAATATCAAGAATCAGTAAATAAGGTAGTCAAACACATAATAGGGCAAGAAAATGATTTAGAAGTCGGACATTGGTAAAGGATTCAAAACAAAAATAGTACTGATTAGAGGAAGTTACTACAAATCTTTGTTAAAAAGAGAATAAACATAGTATAGGAGGAAGAAGCAAAAATCAGAAAACCTAATGAGCATAATAGGGTACAAATCACATAAAATCGGGGATTCAAATAAAATAGTACTGATGAAACTAACACAAATTTATGTGAATAAATGAGATAATCACAGTATATTCGAGAAGAGATGAATCAAAACCCTAATAAGCATAATAGAGTAATGAATCATCAAAACTCAGAACATGCTCATGAGAAGCAGGCATACACACAAATCAGATAAGCAAAGATAAACTAAGAACCCAAAGCTTAGCCAAGAAATTAGGGTTTTAAATAATGAATCAGATAAAAGGGAAAAACTTAAATAAACCGTTTCAACATAGTAAAAATCATAGAATAACACTGGAAATCAGAGGAAAAGTCATTTGGAAAAGGGGTTAAGGAACCCTAGTTATGAAGACGAAGAGACGTTTTTCAAAAATCGGAAAGATTCTCATGGAAAACAACTAAATAACTCAGAATAATCTTAGATTCATTACAAATCTAAAGAGTCAAGAGATAGAATTGGGGTTTTGAGAGAGGTGACCTAGAGATAGAGAAAATCAGGCTTAGAAACCATAGGTTTAACCGGAAATAGAAAGATCTTATTCGGATGGGCCAAGGGTGGCCTGAGAACGGCAAGAACAGACCATACATGTGAGTTGAACAGCCGCTAGTCCCTTGAGGACCTCAGGGTAGCAAGAATCCGGCGTGGGTGGAGGGAGTAGAGGCTAGGGGTGGTGGTGGAACCACCATTGTTACCGGCGAGCCAACGATCGGCGAGTAGGAGCCATGGTTAGGCAGAGAGCTTGAGAGAGAATGAGAGAATGAGATGGTTGAGGGAAAATGAGAGAATGAGAGAACAAGGGTTTGGGGGGTAGACTGTTAGGTTAATTATGGCAAGAACGGATCTGGTCCATTGATTAAAATTGATCAACGGTCCAGATTAAACAGGAATTGGGTCTGGTAAATAAAAAGTTTGGGCTTGGATTGATTTAATTGGGGTTGGGCTAATTTAATTAAGTTTTGGGGCCGGTTTAATCTAGGCCACAATTGAAATGATATTAGGCTATTTGTTAAATACCCAATTCAAATTAATTAAAATAATTTACAAAATAGTTAATAATTATAAAAAGGAATTTTCACGCATAGAAAATAGTTTTTAAATGATTTTTTAGTATTAAAAATACAAATGACTAACTTTTGGTGAGAAATAGTACAAAATTATATGCTCGGGCTATAATTGCAAATTTATTGCTATTATAGCCAAAAGATGCCAATTTGGCTAACTATGAAATAATTTGGTCTTATTAGGACCATAAACAATAAATTAAATCAGGAAATGATTTTGAAATCACTTGTGATGCAATTCTGTAATTATTTGTTGGAAATAAAATGTTGGATAAATTAATAAAAATATAGGAATATTATGGGAAAAATACCATTTGCTATTAATACATGATTTTGAAGGTATGTATGCAATTTAAAATATTTTGAGGAAAAATTGAGTATCAACAGCTGCCCCTCTTTACCTGGAAAGGATGAAAGAGTTGTCGGGTAAAGATATGATGGCTAATTTTTGACCGAGCAAAATAGTTTGAGAGATTTAGGCCGCACCCTGGCTTCTGAGTTGCCTACATATCCCTGGTTTCATAGCAATCATGCCGTATGTAGTTCGAGATTCATCGGTGAAGTATACCGGTGAAATCATTGCACGGAGGGGCGCAACATCTAGGGATGAGCGAATGAAAGGTTCGCGGGATATCGGGTTTGGATATGGTTGGGAGAACAGGAGCGGGATCTCTCCTACCGGGATAGTCGTTGCTCGTTGGGTCACCTGCAAATAAGAATACTACAAGCATATATTGTGCATAAATTTAAACATGATGCAGGTTCCCGTTAGACTATGAAAGTGGTCGTCGGACGGGTATGGATGACATCCTTAGACCATGATGTCCTGGGCCATGAATTGTTTGATGAGCGATTGATGTTCTCGGGCCATGAAGATTGTCCCTATGAACTATGATGCCTTTGAATAGTGATATGCAAAAATTGAGAGATCCTCAGGCTATGACATGGTGCCTCCCGGCTATGAGGATGATGCCGTTAGACTATGACGCCTTTGGACAAGTTGGCAATATTTCAGCCCGTGAGATGCAAATAGTATAAAGCCTGACAAGACAGGGCTTAGTCTTGCGAATTGAAAGGCATAGCTTAGCCCGAAAGAGAAGCAAAGTAAATAATGCTTGAGAGACAGTACTTAGTCTCAGTGAAAAGTAAATTGGAGACAGGGCTTAACCTCATGCAAGTACGGAGGCAGAGATTAGGCTCATGCAAATGAAGGCAGAGATTAGACTTATGCAGATAAAGGCAGAGATTAGCCTTATGCAGAGGGGAAGGGAGCAGTTAGCCTTATGCAGGGGAAGGTAGAGATTAACCTTATGCAGAGGAAGGCAGAGATAAGCCTTATGTAGAATGAAGGTAGAGCTTAACCTCATGCATATAGGAAGGCGGCGGTTAGCCTTATGCAAAAGAATAAATAGCATATGATAGTAAGATTCCTTAGTTGGTAGCAGATTGCAGTATTGCGATTGTTGCGAGAATTATGACTACGGAACATGTTATGCTTTGTGCTGATAGCAATTTTTGGCATTTGCAACTGTGTTGAGATTTGTCACTTCAAAGCGTGTCTATTCTTTGTTCTTGCATCCAAAGAAAAATTGTGAGTTCTGTAGATGGGGAAGGTTGGTTCGTATCCCCACTAGCTTTGCTGGACTTGCTCGGCTTGGTATGATGATCCTGTTTATATCATCGGTGTAGCGTTTGCTAAACAAAGCTATTTTTGAAAGCAAGCATGCATGGTTTTGTGAAGATATAGTAAAAATATATTTTTAAGAAATATAGATGAACGACGACTGTGACATGGTTCAAGACATTGCAACCTCTCGCGCTACGGAATTTTGAGGGTCATCCTCAAAATTCTGGCCCAGTTAGATGGGTTGACGTCTCTGGCAGTTGTTCATGGTGTGATCGGCTGAACTTGCTTCAGAATTTTGAGTGTCCTCCTAAAAATTCTGCCCCAGCTTCCAATTGCAGGGGAAAATTAGATTTTTATTGAATTGTGACAGAACCCATAGAGCTGTCTATGTATCCCTTCTTAAATGGGAATCAGCTCAAGCGTAGTTCAATTTACATCATTTGAGAAAGGTATAAAGGGTAACACATAGTATCATTTGACTGCATCGGAATTGATTGTCTTCGGCCAGACTTCTCCGTCCATTTCTACAAGTATAAGAGCTCCCCCCTGTCAATACTCGGTGAACCATGTATGCACCTTTTCAGTTAGGCAAGAATTTCCCTTTGGCTTCATCTTGATGTGGAAAGATCCTTTTCAACACGAGCTGCCCCGATGTGAACTGTCTTGGCTTGACTCTTTCGTTGAAGGCTCTGGTCATTCTGCTTTGATAAAGTTTTATGTGACACACTACATTCAATCTTTTCCCGTCTATGAGGGCTAGCTGGTCATAACAACTCTTTATGTATTCTGCATCGCTGAGCTCATCTTCTTGCATGAGTCTTAGGGAAGGAATCTCCACTTTTTGGCGGGAATAACATCTTCCGTACCATAAACCAACAAGTAAGGAGTCGCCACAGTTGATGTACGGACTGTGGTGCGGTATCCCAGTAAGGAAAATGGTAAATTTTCATGCCACTGTTTGTGCTTTTATATCATCTTTCTCAATATCTTCTTGATGTTCTTATTGGAGACTTCTACAGCTCCATTCATCTGAGATCTATAGGCTGTGGAATTCTTGTGCTTTATTTTGAAAGTCTCGCACATGGCTTTCATCAGATCAGTATTGATATTGGAGCTGTTGTCGGTGATGATTGACTCTGGGACTCCGAATCGACAACCAATACGGTCGCGGATGAAGTCTGTCATGGCTTTCTTTGTCACTGCTTTGTAAGATAATACTTCGATCCATTTGGTGAAATAATCAATAGCTACTAAGATGAACCCGTGTCCATTTAAGGTTGTAGGCTCGATTGGTCCAATGACGTCCATTCCCTAGGTGACGAATGGCCAAGGTGAGCTTGTTGCATTGAGCTCATTCAGGGGTATCTTTATCATATCTGCATATACCTGACATCGGTAGAATTTCCGTACATACTGGATGCAGTCCGTTTCCATGGTCATACAGAAGTAACCAGCTCTGAGTATCTTCTTGGTCAAGACAAAACCATTGATATGTGGGCCGTAGGTCCCAGCATGTATATATTCAAATAGTTTGGAGGCTTCCTTTGCATCGACACATCTCAATTATCTCAAATCGGGAGTTCTCCTGTACATGGTTCCTCTACTATGAAAGAAACTGCTGGAAAATCTCCCGAAGCGTGTGTTTTGTAGTATGATTTGCAATCTCTAGTTATTCTCCCTTTAACAAATACTCCTTCATATTGTGGAACCATGGTTTTCCTTCTACTTCTTCTTCAACATAGGCACAGTAGGCCGACTGGCTATGGATGTTTACTGGAATAGGGTCAATGAAGTTCTTATCCAGATGTTGTATCATGGATGATAGAGTGGCCAGTGTATTGGCGAACTTGTTCTGAATTCTGGGGACGTGCCGAAATTCTATCTTCGTGAACCACTTTCTCAATTCCTGCACATAGTGCATATACGATAGTATCTTGGAATTCTTAGTAGCCCATTCTCCATGCACTTGGTGTATCAGCAGATCTGAGTCACGAATTACCAAAACCTCTTGAATATTCATATCAATGGCCATGTTGAGCCCTAAGATGCATGCTTTATATTCTGCCATATTGTTGGTGTAGGGTAATCTATGTTTAGCAGATACTGGATAAGGTTGACCGGTTTCCGATACCAAGATGGCTCCAATGACGACTCCTTTGAAATTTGCTGCTCCATCGAAGAACATTCTCCAACCTTCATAGGATTTTGTGATGTCTTCTCCTATGAACAACACTTCTTCATCAGGAAAATACATTTTCAGAGGTTCATATTCTCCATCCATGGGGTTCTCAGCAAGATGGTCTGCCAACGCTTGTCCCTTGATTGATTTTTGAGTCGCATAGACAATGTCAAATTCACTCAGTAGGATTTGCCACTTGGCCAGCTTGCCAGTGGGCATGGGATTCTGAAAGATGTATTTCAAGGGATCCATCCTCGATATGAGGTATGTTGTGTAGTCACATAAGTAATGCCTTAACTTCTAGGCTACCCAGGTTAGAGCACAACAGGTACGTTCCAGTAGAGAATATCGTGCCTCGTATGGAGTGAAATTTTTACTCAGATAATATATAGCCTATCCATTTCTCCCTGTTTTGTCGTGTTTCCCCAGAACACAGTTGAAAGCTCCATCTAATACTGCGAGATAGAGTAGCAAGGGTCTACCTGGATCTGGTGGTACCAAGACTAGCGGTGTTGACAAGTACTCTTTGATTCTGTCGAAGGCCTTTTGACAATCTTCCTTCCATTTGGTTGCAGCGTCTTTCTTCAGCATCTTGAATATTGGTTCACATATAACCGTGGACTGGGCTACGAAGTGCTGATAAAGTTAAGACATCCCAGAAAACTCATCACATCTTTCTTGTTCTTTGGCCACGATAACTCTTGGATGGCTTTGACCTTTGATTGATCCAATTCTATCCCTCGACAGCTGACGATGAACCCTAGCAATTTTCCAGCAGGAACCCCGAATGCACACTTGGCGGGGTTTAATTTCCGATTGTATTTCCACAACCTGTTGAAGAACTTCCTTAGATCTGTTATATGGTCGGTGGCTTTCTTGGACTTGATAATGACGTCGTCTACATATAACTTGATCTCTTTATGTATCATGTCGTGGAAGATAGTGGTCAAAGCTCTGATGTTTGTGGCCCCAGCATTCTTTAGGCCGAATGGCATCATCTTATAATAGTAGACTCCCCATGGCGTGATGAAATCTGTTTTCTCAGCATCTTCCTCGTCCATCAAAATCTAATGGTAACCAGCAAAGTAATCCACAAATGACTGAAGTTCATGCTTGGCACAATTGTCAGTCGGGATGTGTATGTTTGAAAGAGGGAAATTATCATTTGGACTGGCCCAGTTGAGATCCCAGTAGTCGACACAAACTCTAACCTTTCCATCCTTCTTGAGTACTGGAACGATGTTGTCTAACCACGTCGGATATTCAACTACCCTAAGAACCTTGGTGTTGATTTACTTGGTAACTTTCTCTTTGATTTTCAAACTTATGTCAGGCCTGAACTTTCTGAGTTTCTCCTTTACAGGCGGGCACATTGGATTGGTTGGCAATTTTTGAGCCACAATGTATGTACTTAGACTAATCAAGTCATAGTACGACCATGCAAATATGTCTTCATACTCTTTCAAGAATTGTGTGTATTCCTCCTTCTTTGACGATGACAAATGGATGATGATACAAGTTTCTTTGACCGTCTCTAAATCTCCCAGGTTAACGACCTCAGTTTCGTCCAGATTGGACTTAGGTCTATTCTCAAAATCCTCGACGTCTCTGACAATTTCATCAGGTATATCATCTTCTTCTTCTGAATCGATGCTCTTTTGTTGCGTTGTCTCATTGCATGTCACATTCATTGGTTTATCGAGATGGGAAATAGTAATGTTGTATAGATAGAAGTAATGAGAGAAAAACGGTAATAATAAATATTGATTCATTAAAACATAAAAAACGTTTTCGATAATTTAAACAATTGTTTTGGAACATTGAAGATTTTATTGCGAAAATAGAAATACGAAAAGGAAATCATTAGCAAATGAAAAATAGACAATGCTTTTTCAGCCTCGCTACCTCGGGACTCGTCGGGCCTTGGATGTTCTAACAATCTCCGAATTTAGGAATGATCCTTTGCTCATGGATTTAATGGAAGGGCCTTCCTCCTCCTCCTCCTCCTCAACAATAACACAATAGTCTATGTCTTCATCTTCCAGGAATAGATTCTTCAAGGCTGCTAATGATTCTTCTACCTCTGACACCCATATGACGTCGGCTTGCTGGAAGGGCTGCTCTAGATGCGGTATAGCCTGTTCTAATGGACAATAGGGACCGTGCCATGGTGGAGACCATGTCTTGTACCCTTGCCAAGTGTACTTGTATCCCAGACCAAAAGTGGTGTCATGGCGTTTGAGCTGTATTGGCTTGGAGATTCCCTGAAGGTTCTTGGCGAGTCCTTTGCCAGGCTCGTACCCACTCCAATTCAGTATGCTTTCAATCTTACTATCCCACCACTTGTCTTTGTTTATTGCGTTTACCCGCTCGATATGGTGGTAGGTTTCTCCACCCAGCCTTCGTATACCTTCAACCACCAGGATGGTCTGGCGACTATGGATAGGGTTGCTTCCATCTCCATGGATAATTATTTCTTGGTGGTTCCATTAGAATTTCACTGCCTGATGCAATGTTGATGCCATATCCCCAATGACATGTATCAATGGCCATCCCAATAATAGGTTGTAGGACGCAGATATATCTATCACCTGAAATTCAACTTCGAACCATGTGGATCTCATTTGCAGACAAAGACTGATTTCCCTGATGGTAGACCTCCGAGAGCCATCGAAAGCTTTTACATTCATAGATCCTTCTCTTATCTCGTACAATCCCTTTCCCAACTTTTTGAGAGTTTTCAACGGACTGATGTTGAGGTTGGATCCCCCATCAATCAGAATCATTGTGATGAAGTAGTCCTCACATTGCACAGTGATGTACAATGCTTTGTTGTGACTTAACCCTTCAGGTGGCAGTTTTTCCTCGTGAAAAGTGATCTTATGACTTTCCAGCACCTGCCCTACAATGTTGGCCATTTCCCCACTGGTGATGTTACTTGGCACATATGCTTCGTTCAACACTTTTATCAAAGCATTCCTGTGTGTCTCTGAGTTCTGCAGCAACAATAGGATGGATATCTGGGCTGGAGTTTTGTTCAGGTGATCGATGACTGATTATTCTTTGGCCTGCACCTTCCTCTAAATATCATATGGGCCTGTCTTAATGATGGGTTATCTACTGGAAGCCTGTTTGCTGGACTCTGCCAAATGCTCATGTGTATAGACCCTGCCGGTCCTTGTCATCCCCTGTGCAGCGACAACTTCCTCTATATTGACTTTACTTTTCCTTCTAGCCTCAGCCACGTAATTCCAAGGTACATAATTAGTATATAAAGGCGGCATGGTTGATATCGTCACTGTGATTGGTGCAGCTACTTTCACTTCAAATGGATTAGGTGTCGTAACAGGTGGCATAACTTCAAACTCGAACGGCACAGGTGCATCTGCTGCCTCAAACTTAAATGGGACTGACGCGACATCCTTAACATCTCCGGATGGCTAAATCTGGACTACAATAGGTTTAAGGGTGACTGCTGGCTTCTTTGGGTCATCACCTTGATCAACCCGATCCACCCCTCTGGGTCCCAATCTTCTTCTATATCTATCATGTTGATGCCTCCACCCCTATTGTCTAGAGTGGATTGTTGCGAACATTGGGAGTAGCCTCCTTTTGTAAGACGACCTTATTATCAGTTAGAGACTGGATCTTATTGTATGCCCCTTCATGCCGGAATGGCATGCACAGTTCTTATTTTGATTGACCCATTGAGAGGGGTACTCAGGGGTTACAACAGGGATATGAGTGACATAACCAACAACTTTCAGTCTTTCATGTTGTTGGTCAATAGGCTCAGCAGTGGCAGTATATTGCTTGGGCGGCCTACGGTCAAAATTGGGTCGAGGTCTTGAAAAATTTTAGCGAGTAGGGGGGTATTGAAAGTGAGATGGTGGAGTGTTGTAGGTATGATAAACAGGGGCTGGTTGGGAATATTTGGGAGAAGTAGGTTAATAGGTAGGTAGTGGAGATGACTGATATGTTGGTGGAGGTGCTGATTGATATGTGGGTGGGGGTTCTTGGTAGGTGAGTGGAGAGGTTCGATATGTCAGTGGGGATTTAGGTCCCTGTGCAACCATTACAGCTCCACATCTTTCTTCTTGTATATGTCACCAGACTCCTGGGCCTTGTTCGTGGCCTGTAGTGCTTCAAAATTAGTAACCATTTCGCTCTTAATCCCTTCTTCAATTCTCTCACCTAGCTTGATGATGTTAGAGAATTTGTGCTTTTCGATCACCATCAGCCTCTCATAATACTGCGGATCTTATGCCCGGACAAAGAATTTGTTCAATTGTTTTTCTTCTAGGGCAGGCCTGAATTTAGTTGATTCAGATCTCCAGCGAGTATCATACTCGCAAAAAGTTTCAGTGGGCTTCTTCTTGAGGTTCTGAATATAGTATACATCTGGAGCGTTCTCCGTATTGAACCTGAATCGGTCCATGAAGTCTGACGCCATATTTACCCAATTGGACCACCTTTTAGGGTCTTGGCTGATGTACCAAGACATAGCATCCTTTGTGAGGATCCTCAGGAATAATTTCATCTAAATCTTCTTATTTTTCCCACTCCAACCAATTTATCACAATAGGTCCTTAGGTGGACCCTAGGATCACTTGTACCGTCGAAAATCTTGAACTTAGAAGGTTTGTAACCCTCAGGTAGTTCAACATTGGGATGTATGCAGATATCTTTATAATTCAACCCTTCAACTCCATTACTTCCTTCAACACTTTGAACTCGGCTAGTCAGCTTTTTGAGTTCTTCGGCCAAATTCTTGATAAGCATATCCTTCTCACAGGATTTAGGTGTGTATGAAATGGGTTGGGTGGAGTGGGGTAGAGTCTCCACGTAGATGAGGTTGTTATGATGGCCTGGCGCCTGGGTATAGAGGTGGTCATTTGTGGAGTTTTTTGGCTCAGGGACGATCAGTGGGGTGTTTCTCGGAGTGTGGCAAACGTTGTATTGTGGTGGAATGGTTGGATTTTTTGGTGGAGTTGTATGGTGATGAGTTGTGGGAGGATTGTATTTGTGTGGGGTGTTATGAGGTGGTGTGGTATCTGGAACACTAAGTGATAAGGATAGATTTTCCAAATTTCGGACATGCTCAAGCTCCCCTTGGAGTTTCAACAACCTTTGCTCGAGTTGTGACATAACATGTTTCTGAACCTGAGTACCTTGACCGTCAGAAGCATCTGTACGTTCAACTGTCACTGTGTTTTCCTTTATGATATTTCTCAAATCTTCCATTTTGATTTTGCCTTTGCTTTTTCCCTTAGGTGTACTATGAGGAAGAGAAGGTGGGGGCCCCTGGATCTTGTATAATATGATGATGATGCCACAATGCACGAACCAACCTTTAAGGAGGGGAATAATCAAAAGAAAAGAAAAAAAAAACAAAAGGTAGCCAAGTCACTGAGGGTTATGAGAAAATATTGCAGTATTTAAACACATAGTGCATGAATAAAAGCGTGTCCTAATTTGGGAGCCTCATTGTGCCCGAGGTAGGCCTAGGGAAAAATTGATTTGGAGAACATATATGCCAAAATGCCTCATTTCATTAATATAAATAGACGAATCCAAAACGACACTAAAATAATAAGCAGGAAATAAAGTCACTAATGGCCATCGGCCTTATTACATTGATAAAAGCAAAATATAAACCTAGCCTACTTGGTCCCAGAAGGACCTTCCCCAGATTCGGCATCCTTGATTCCATCGAATAGGTTTCCCAGCTCACGCAGTCCCAGCAGTAGGTACACTCTTGCCAAGTGTCCTCCTTCATTCCCCTCAGCTTTCTGACAGTCTTCGACCCTCTTGATGATTTTACCTTTCAGCTCTACTATGCCTCGCTCCAAGTATTCCAACATCTTGTTGGAACGGATGTACATGTCTTTCCATTATTTAATCAACCTTTTATTAGTTTCATGTATCTCTCGGTGCTTATTCTTTGACTCGTGGATCCTCTTGCGAAGCCGATTCTACTTGACCTGAGCCTCGGCACTCTCGTCTATGATTCTATGGCCTCGGCTGATCCCTGGCCTGACTAACCTATCCAAGTTGTATTATAACCACATCGGGTAAAAAGGCGTACATCCTTCGTTGTACGTGTCTAGTTCAATCGTGTTCTTCTCCATTATGATTTTACAGTGCCACATGTTATGGGCTTGGCACTTGTAGGGAACATCATCATCCTGGAAGTCAGCTCAGAAATGCCTCATCTTGTCGACCCTTGGCACAACTTGTTTTCTGCCTACTTGTCTCATGACCCGAAGAGGAACGTAAGGATATATACCACTCGACCCGATTAGCAATAAGTGCGGTGCATCCCTGGACCTGAGGATGAATTCGTCTGTTGGGAACCCCTCGAACATCCACTGTACCTGCTCCTCAGTTAGGTTATCTAAAAACTCTACCCACTCATTGGCGGTCTCTAGCTGAGCAAGCCTGTCAGGATTATATGTCAGCCGCTTGGGGTGATAGAAAGCAATGTGATCGTTCCAAGCCGTTTGCGGAAGATCTTGGTGGTATTGGCCCTTTTGGAGATTTTCTAAGAGCCACAGTTGCAGTAACATATTGCAACCCTCAAAATTCTTAGCACCCCTTTGACAACGTTCCAAGGCTCAGTAAATGTCTGATATGATCATCGGGACAATGCTGAAGGCTTTCCCATCAAGGCCTTGGTTACCATGGCCAACCTAGTGTGGATCCATTTCTTCTTTGGTGGAAACACTATCAGTCCTAGAAAGAATGCGATGAATACAAATACCCTACGGTGGATATGCCTCAAAGATGTAATGGCAAATTCGTCGTGATAGGTATAGTATGATTTTTTGTGACCGTACCTTTCATATAAGTACTCGATGGGTATGTATGACTATTTCAGACACTCTAACTCGGTGTTCTTCTTCAGACCCACCATTTTCAGAAAGCCTTTGCCTGTGCGGTTCTTAGGCACCAACAACCCGGGAGTTTCCCAGACTAACTGAGCTAGTCCTCCTATCTCTTCTAGAAGTGGTGTCATTTCGATATTCCCAAAGCGGAATACGGCTCTTTCACTATCCCAAAATAAGGTGGAAGCATCAATCAACATGCTATTGGGTTAAATGTCTAGGAGAGACGGTAAATTGCCCAGGTATTTCATGACATGTTTTTTATCACTGGAGTGAAGATCCTTCCACCAGTTCAGGAGCATTGGAGGGATATTTCTAACCATACCGAATCTGGGGAACTCGTGCCTCATATTTCTGCAAGACAAAAATAGTTAGGCCCTTACCCCTGCCAGACTTCACTATTACACACTTATGATTAGCATACAAGCATTTAGTTCTACAAATAAATGCACATAACATTATTGCGTCCGTTGGGATTATGAAAACCTTGGTGGACTTTGGACAAGTCTACCTTAAAGGGTTATTGTGCGGATGACACATTAACCCGGCTAGGTTTGACCATGATGCGTCCACATTGTAACAGAGTAAGGTTTCTATGGGGTTTTAGACTGGTACCCTTGAGCGAACAACTCAAGGGGGAAGTCACTAAACCATCGACTGCACCGCTGATCAACTGGTTTTACCGTAAATAAGCCTTTCCAAATTTAAGGGTGATATAAAATAGGAAGAGCGCAACCACTCATCAAGAGTTGCTATAGGATTTGTATTGGCATGAGTAGAATATAATTTTTAGCATGATTATGCAAATATATAAGAAATAAAAGCATGTAGTCATGTGCTTGCAGATTAAGAAAGCGGTAAATACAACATTTATAATTTAAAGCATTTACAAAGGGAAACAAGAAAACATGTCAGTTTTGCTTTTGAGAAAGATTAAATACTTGAAAGAAATAAATGATTAATTGCACATAAAAGGGAAAGATAAAGGGTGAAAATATTAACAATGTAAAGGTACAAAGTCACAAAGCAGTTTGAAATGGTAAAAGACTAGGGTCCCTAACAGAGTCGCCATGCTATCACGCCCCCTTTTTCCTCTCCTTTCAGATCGGTCAGGGTTTTTGACATTGTTGGGACAACTCATTTCCTTTTGGGAAAGGGATATAAGGATTTTGAAGAGTCGCCACTTAACGAGTTAAGGTGCGTTAGGGCACCTACTAAGGGTCATTTAGAACACAGGTTGGATAACCAGAGATTGGGTAAGGTCTAGAAATTACTTCAAGTGGAAGGTGTTAGGAACCCCTCGAAGTCCACAACTGTGGTTCCTGGCAAAACAAGCTTTGTGAATTTAAACAAGTAGTGAATAAGCAATTAAAGCATAAACAAATAAAGGTTTTGAAAAAGATTCGCAATCTAAGCACACATGTGAAATAAAGTTCTTAAACGATTTAAAGTCTAAGCACATATATAAGGTTTTGAAAGATTTACAATCTAAACACACCTATGTAAGTACAAGGGAGTCCTAGGTTGTTTATCCTATAAGATCACATCAGTACAATGCCCGGTAATTACTCCACAGAAAGGGGCTACACGTGGCATTAGCTTACCGGTCATCAGATCCATATCTACCCTTTGACCCACCCTTTATTAAGCGAGTTTTATTTAACGACCTTTATGTGTGCTGTTACCCGTCCCTTCATAATGTCCCCAGAGGAAGTTATAACCTCTAATATTGGTAGTTCTAGACATAACTCCTAAGGCTTTTAAAGGAGAAAATTCTAAGCAACAAGTAAGATCAAATAGGACTTAAAAGATAAAGGCAGGAAGAAAGCAGTTAAGAGGCCAGGTTTACCTCCACAAATAATGCACATAAGCAGCACGTCTCAAACACAACAAGATTAGTTTTTATTAGAGAAACGACCTAAACAAAATATCTAAGTGGATGTTAATGCACAGAAATATACAAATTTGTTTTATAAACTTAACAGTTGGAGCCTCAATCAGTTTGCCTACTGATTTTTAACCTGTTAGCCCATAAGCAGTAAATGCAAAGAGGTAGAGGTCAGACTCATAGAGGTGGAGGACATGCCACAAGAGGTAGAGGTCAGGCCGCGGTAGGTCGACCCCGAGATGATCAGATTAGAGGGGCTCAGCCACGGTGCTATGCTTTTCCTACCAGGCCTGGTGTAGAGGCTTCTGATGCATTTATTACAGGTACAGTTTCAGTTTGCAGCCGAGAGGCTTCGGTGTTATTTGATCCGGGTTCTATATTCTCCTATATGTCTTCATATTTTGCCCCTTATTTGAGAATGCCCCGTGATTCCTTGAGTACTGTTGTGCATGTTTCTACACCGGTGTGTGATTCTATAGTAGTAGATTGAGTCTACCGTGCTTGCTTAGTAGTCATGGGTGGTCTGGAGACTCAGGTTCATCTTTTGCTTCTTGATATGGTTTACTTCGATGTTATATTGGGGATGGATCGGTTATCCCCCTATTATGCTATTCTGGACTATCATGCCAAGACAATGACCTTGGCTTTGCCAGGGGTGCCTCGTTTGGAGTGGAATGGAACTCCTAGTCATTCTTCTGGTAGAGTTATTTCTTATATGAAGGCTCGGCGCATGGTCGGGAAGGGTTGTTTGGCCTATCTAGCCTATGTTCATGATTCTAGCACCGAGGTTCCTTCCCTGGAGTCGGTGCCCGTGGTGTATGAGTTTCCAGAGGTTTTCCCTGAAGACCTGTTGGGTATGCCACCCGACAAGGATATTAATTTTTGTATTGAGTTAGCTCAGGGCACCCAGCCTATTTCTACTCCACCGTATCGTATGGCCCCGCCAGAGTTGAAGGAGTTGAAAGATCAGTTGCAGGATTTGTTGGATAAAGGCTTCATTAGGCCTAGTGTCTCTCCTTAGGGTGCTCAAGTATTGTTTGTCAAGAAGAAAGATGGCTCGATGAGGATGTGTATTGACTACCGACAGTTGAATAAGGTTACTATTAAGAACAAGTATCCTTTGTCGAGGATTGATGATTTATTCGACCAGCTTTAGGGTGCTTCAGTGTTTTCCAAGATTGACTTGAGATCTGGTTACCATTAGCTAGGATTAGGGCGTATGATGTCCCTAAGATAGCTTTTCGCACTCGTTTTGGGCATTATGAGTTCTTGGTGATGTCATTTGGGCTAACGAATGTCCCCGCTGCTTTTATGGAGTTGATGCACCGAGTGTTCAGGCCTTATTTGGACTCATTCGTGATTGTTTTCATTAATGATATATTGGTGTACTCTCGCAGCCAAGAGGAGCATGAGCAGCACCTTAGAGTCGTCATCCAGACTCTGAGGGATAGTCAGTTGTATGCCAAATTTTCCAAGTGTGAGTTCTGGTTGAGTTCAGTAGAATTTCTAGGCCATGTGGTATCATCAAAGGGTATTCAGGTGGATCCCAAGAAGATTTCAACAGTCAGAGATTGACCTAGACCCACCTCAGCTACAAAGATTCGGAGTTTCTTGGGCTAAGCAAGTTATTATCGCCGGTTTGTGGAGGGATTTTCATCCATTGCAGCCCCGATGACCAAGTTGACTCAGAAGAGTGCCCAGTTCAGGTGGTTTGATGAGTGTGAGGCGAGCTTTCAGAGGCTCAAGACAACCTTGACCACGGCACCAGTGTTGGTTTTTCCCACAGGTTCAGGATCGTATACCGTGTATTGTGATGCTTCACGGGTTGGGCTTGGTGCAGTGTTGATGCAGGATGGCAAGGTTATAGCATATGCTTCTCGTCAGTTGAAGGTCCATGAGAAGATCTATCCAGTTCATGACTTGGAGTTAGCCGCTATTGTGCATGCATTGAAGATTTGGAGGCATTACTTGTACGGTGTGCCATGTGAGGTGTTCACGAATCATAAGAGCTTACAGTGTTTGTTTAAACAGAAGGAGTTGAACATGAGACAGAGGAGATGCCTAGAGTTGCTGAAGGATTATGATATTACCATTCTTTATCATCTGAGAAAGGCCAATCTGGTGTCCGATGCTTCGATCCGGAAGTCAGCTAGTATGGGTAGTCTTGCCTATTTATTAGTCGGAGAGCGACCTCTTCCTTTGGATGTTCAGGCGTTAGCCAACCGATTTGTGAGATTGGAGGTTTCTAAGACTGGCAGTGTTCTGGCCCATACTGAGGCCCGTTCTTCATTGTATGACCGTATTCGGTCCAGGCAGTATGATGATCGCCATTTATGTGTTCTTACAGATAGAGTCAGGAACGGAGATGCCAAGACGGTTACGGTTGATGCTGAGGGAGTATTAAGGATGTAGGGTCGTATTTGTGTACCCGATGTCGATAGAATTCGTGAGTTGATACCACAGAGGCCCACAATTCCTGATATTCCATTCATCCGGGCGCCGCAAAGATGTACCAGGACATGCGGCAGCATTATTTGTGGCGTAGAATGAAGAAGGATATTGTAGCTTATGTAACTCAGTGCTGGAATTGTCAGCAGGTTAAGTACGAGCACCAGAGACCCGGTGGTTTGATGCAGCAGATCCAGCTTCCCAAGTGGAAGTGGGAGCATATCACCATGGACTTTGTAGTTGGACTCCCACGGACTCAGAGGATGTTTGATGCAGTATGGGTCGTTGTGGATAGGTTGACCAAGTCAGCTGCACTTCATTCCAGTATCAGTTTCATATTCAGCAGAGAAGTTGGCAAGGATCTATATGAGAGAGATTGTTAGACAGCATGGTGTGCCCATATCCATTGTATTAGACCGAGGTACTCAGTTTACCTCCCATTTCTGGAGAGTATTTCAGTGAGAGTTGGGCACCCAGATTGTTTTGAGCACTGCATTTCATCCTCAGACGGACGGGCAGTCCGAGACTATTAAGATTTTGGAGGATATGTTGCGAGCTTGTGTTATTGACTTTGGTGGTTCATGGGACCAGTTTTTGCCTTTAGCTGAGTTTTCCTACAACAATAGCTATCAGTCAAGCATTCAGATGGCTCCCTACGAGGCGTTGTATGGTAGATGGTGTCGGTCTCTAATCAGATGGTTTGAGTTGGGAGAGCCTAGGTTGTTGGGTTCTGAGTTAGTCCAGGATGCCTTGGACAAGGTGAAGATCATTCAGGATAGACTTCGTACAACTCAGTCCAGGCAGAGAAGTTATGCGGATCGCAGAGTTCGAGATTTGGCATTTATGATAGGCGACCGGGTATTTCTTCAGGTGTCTCCCATGAAGGGCGTGATGTGATTCTGAAAGAAGGGCAAGTTGAGCCCTAGTTTGTTAGCCGTGCATCCAGTATTTCACGTGTCTATGGTTCGGAGGTATATTGTAGATCCATCTCATGTACTTGACTTCAGTGTTTTCCAGTTGGAAAAGGATCTGTACTATGAGGAGGAGTCAGTAGCCACATTAGATTGGCATGTGCGACAGTTGAGATCGAAGAGTTATCCTTCGGTTCGTGTTCAGTGGAGAGGTCATCATGTTGAAGCAGCTACTTGGGAGTCCGAGCCCGATATGGGGAGCCGGTATCCCCACTTTTTCCCCGATTCAGGTACTTTTCTATGTCCGTTTTAGGATGAATGGTTGTTTTAGAGGTGGAGATTGTGATGACCCAAGAGGTCATCTTGTGTAATTTAGCAGAAACTGTGTTTCGAGGCCCCGAAAGCCTCCGTTAATCTCACCTCGATGTATGTGCACAACCCAAGCATGTAGCCGGAAAGTTTTTATGTGGAAATGTGTTGAACTGTTGAATTTGTGATAATTAATGGAATAAAGTTGACTTTGGTAAACAGTTTTGGTAAACGGACACGGACCCTCGATTTGACGGTCCCGGAGGGTCCGTAGGAAAATATGGGACCTGGGTGTATTCCCGGAATCGAATTCCGAGGTCCCAAACCCGATAAATGAATTTTTAAAAGAAAATTGTTTTCTGAAAATAAGAAAGACTTTTGAAAATAAACTTTGATGTGAAATCTGCATTACCTGGCCCGTATTATAGTTCCGGAGCCTGAAACATGTTTAATATATGTTATGCGAGTTGTCTGTGAATTTGGTGTAAAACAGACTTGATTTGACGCGTTTCAGATCAAAATTGAGAATTTAGAAGTTTATGAAGTTTGAGAAAATTCTATGGAATTTTCAGCTTAATTCATTGTTTTGATGTTATTTTAGTGGTTTAATTAGTCGAATAAGTTCGTAGGATGATTTTGAAGTCGTGTGTATATTTGGGGTCATTCCGAGTTGTATAGGTCAGTTCGACACGTTGTTAGCAAAATCTAGAAAACTTAAAGTTCCTAAGTTTTGTTTTTTGGGTTTGGAGGTGTGATTTTGAGTTTTAGCATTGTTTTGGGTGTTGCAAAGGCTCGAGCGAGTCCGTATTATGATTTGGGACTCGTTGGTATATTTGGACTAGGGTTCGGGTGCCTTCCGGGCACCTAACGGGGCTAAAAACCAGCAAAGCATAGTTGTTGGTGCACCTGTGCTGGTGTGACCGCAGGTGCGCTTGCCCAGTCGCAGGTGCGGGGCCGCTCCTGCGGTCCTCAGCATCGCAAATGCGATCACCCAATGGCCTGGCCAATTATCGCAGATGCGGAAAATATTCCGCAAGAGCGGAGCCGCATGTGCGGTCTCCTCTGCGTAGGTGCGGGCCCAGGCTCCCCAACCCACTTCCACAGGTGCAAGATTTTTCTCGCAGGTGCGGGACGACAGGTACGGTCCCCGAGCCGCAGGTGCGGAATCGCTGTTCAGGCAGTGTGTTTTATATGCGGTTTTTAAACCCATTTTTCTCATTTCTTTCTTCTTCCTTGGGCGATTTTCCTCCATTGTTAAGGGCCAACGACCTGGTCTTCTAAGGTTAGTGAACTCTACTCAACAATTAGCTTCATGCATGGATTCTAGCTTAATTAACTACATAAATTAGTGCAAAAATCAAGAATTTAGGTAGTAACCTAGAACTTGTAATCATTTGAGAATTTTCTGTTAATTGGCCATGAAATCAAGTAAGAATCGTGTATTAATGATCCTTAGGCTTTGGGTGAGTGTTCCCTTCGGAATTATTGGAATCTGAGCGAGCGGGTCCGGGGTCGAATTTTGGTATTTTTGGAAGAATGCTAGGAAATGGATAATTAGGATATGGGATTGATTTATTGAGTCATTATTGATATACATAAGTTAATTATGTCTAGATATTGTTGTGTCGGAGTTGAATTCAAAAGGAAAGGCGGTGTTAGAAGCTTGATTGCTATTTTTGGACCCGAGGTAAGTGTCTTGCCTAAATTTGGTGAGGAAATAGGTATCATCTGCTATGTGCTAAGTGTTTATCATGTCCAATGCATAGGTGAGGTGACGAGTACCTATGCATTGTGTGTCAAACATGCTCGTGAGTCCGTTTTTGATGAAATTCTTGTCCTTACTTCCATATCCATTGTATTATGAATTTATCTCTACTTGGAAGTTGATTGTTCTTGAAAAGTCCTTGTTGATGAACTTGTGATGTAATGGTCCTATTGAGGACCCAACTGTAAAGGATATACTTGAAAAGGTTGGTTATAGCTGCGACCCTTGTCGGACAATTTGTTATGATAATGACTGATATTTTCCCTTTGCCGGGTGATCATGATTTGTGATTCCACTATGCTGCATTCCATGCCATTTTCATAATTGTCATTGCATTGGTGAGGAAGAGTGTAAAGCACGAAGGGTGATTTCTTGCCATTATTTACATTGATTAAATCATACATTGCATAGTGAGGAAGAGAGTAAAAGCAAGAAGGGTGATGTCCTGCCATGATTAACATTGATTACATCATACATTGCATAGTGAGGAAGAGAGTAAAAACACGAAGGGTGATGTCGTTCCACGATTTATATTTAAAAGCACGAAGGTTGATGTCGTGCCATGATTTATATTACAAAATAATGAAGGTTGATGTCGTGCCATGATTACATTACCATGCATGATACATTGCATCGTGAGGAAGAGAGTAAAAGCATGAAGGGTGATGTCATGCAATGATTCATGTTATCTTACATTGTACGTTGCACTGTGAGGAAGAGATTAAAAGCACGAAGGGTGATGCCGTGCCATTTATTACATTTCTGGCATTATATTTGTTTCATTAGCATATTTCTGATAAATTGTCTTCTTGTCTGTTCCTATGTGCTTAATTAACTGCTCTATTTAACCTGTTACCCCATTGTATGTTCCCGTATTCCCCTACGTAGTTGTTTATCTCTTGCTTTGTTGTTCCACGATACATATTGTAGAATATGGCAGGTTAACGTTTGTTGTCAAGTCTAGCCTCGTCACTACTTCGGCCGAGGTTAAGCACTTAATCAGTAAATGAGGTCGGTTGTACTGATGTTGCACTGCACATCTTATTGTTTTGCAGATCCCACACTCGGACCCGGTGGACAGCGTTGAGGGAGTCTCCTGCAGTTCACCTTAGAGGCTTCAAGGTATACCCGTTGGCGTTCGTGGGCCTTGGCGTCTCTCCTATCCCTAGTTCTTCATTTTTGTCGTGTTTTTCCTCTAGTTTTCAGAGACAGTCATGTATTTCCTTTCAGACTTTGTATTTAGCACTTCTGTTGACAGTTCGTGAGTTTGTGACTCCAGGTTTTGGGAAATATTTGCGACGTTGTATTATGTTTTCTTTCCTTAGCTTTGAAACTTTATCTATTTCCGCTGTTAAGTTGTGAACTGTTTTTAGCTTATTCTGTTAATTCGGTATTATCATGTTAGTTTAACTGTACACATTGACTTGTCGCGGGTTCAACGTTAGATGCAATCACCGCCCGAAGGTTGGATTTCGGGGCGTGACAATTTTCTTTCAATCTTTTACATAATTTAACAAGATTTTGACCTAGAATCTAGGATTTTCATAGGGGAATTAGGGATTTTGGGTAGAACTTAGAAATTTCAATATTTGGGAATTTAGACCTAAAATCGAGGTCGGATTCCAAAACCAATTTTATATCCGAGTTCGAGGGAGAATGGGTAAACATGTTTTGGTCCGAACCTCGAGTGTAGACCAAGCGGGATCGGGGCCGATTATTGACTTTGTTGGGAAAATTTAGGAAAACTATAATTATGCATTAAAGTTGATTCCTTTAGCGATAATTGGTGATATTAAACTAATTATGATAAGATACGAGTGGGTTGGAGGTGGATTCTAAAGGGAAATTTGTACTTGAGCAGTGAGCGGCCTACGGAATCGAGGTAGGTGTTGTGTCTAACCTTAGCTTGAGGGAATAGGTGTTGTGTGATTATTTGCCAAGTGTGTTGTTGTTGAATACAATGTATGAGTGAGGTGACGAGTACCTATACGTTATGGTCGAGTCATAACATGCGAGTAAAATTCCATTCTTGAAATTCTTGTAGTCTTAAAACCTATTATCCATGCTTATTGTTGTTATTGAAATGTTGAGAGAATCATGTCCGGTTCGACCGAGGCTGATAAATTTGTGACTATTGGTTCAAGGTTGAGATATTAAAGTGTGAAACTAATCATTCATGAAATATTGATCCTTTTAAGAAATTTCTCGCTATCCGATGTTATTGAGTTTTGTGAAATGTGAGGAAGAGTGTACAGCACGAAGGGTGATGCCGTTAATTCTTATTTATTATCTGGTAAGGATCAGAGTAAAAATACGAAGGGTGATGCCGTAAATTCTTATTTATTATTTGGTGAGGTTGAGAGTAAAAGTTTGAAGGGTGATGCCGTTCATTCTTATTTATTATCAGATAAGGACAAGAGTAACATCACGAAGGGTGATGCGGTGCATTCTTATTTCTTATCTAGTAAGGATGAGAGTAAAATCACGAAAGGTGATATCGTGCATTTTTTTTTATTATTTGGTGAGGTAGAGAGTAAAAGCACGAAGGGTGATGCCGTGCATTCTTATTTATTATCCGGTGAGGATGAGAGTGAAACCACGAAGGGTGATGCCGTGCATTTTTATTTATTATTAGGTGAGGTTGAGAGTAAAAGAACGAAGGGTGATGTCGTGTAGATTTCCTTTCTATTTTAGTTGCCTAATTTGTTTGCTGATTTCTGTTTATTTCTGTCTTCTCGATTTTCTCCCTCCTTATGTTGAAATTCCCCACTGCATGTCCCGTTCCCATTACTTTCTGTTTACTCCTTTATTTGTTGTTATTTCCAATTGCATGATTATACTGTCCAGGTTTTTATGTGGTGTCTTGTCCTAGCCTCGTCACTACTTCGCTGAGGTTAGGCTCGACACTTACCAGTTCATGTGGTCGGTTGTACTGATACTGCACTCTGCACTTTTTGTGCAGATCCAGGTTTGGGTCTTAGATGATTTTGAGTAGTAGATGACACTTCCTGGAGTCTCTTCCTTTACATCCATTTGTTGTTTTATTAAATTCATAAACATTTATACATTTTCTTTCAGCCAAATACTTGTAGTATTATATTAGTAGTCCGTGAGTTGTGACTCTTTATTTTGGTATTATGTGTCGAATGGTAGTGGATTCTCTTATAGATTTTCAAATGTTCTATGTTAAAAATATCAAATGTTGGCTTGCAAAGAAAGTGTAGCACTAGGCGCCATCACGGTCCTGATGGTGGGATATCGGGTCATGACAAGTTCGTATCAGATCACTAGGTTGCCTAGGTCTCACAATTCACGGACAAGCTTAGTAGAGTCTGAGGGTCGGTACGGATACGTTTGTACCTATCTCTCAGAGGCTAAAAAGTTAGGAACAAGTTCACTTTTATTCAACACTTTCATGCGATTCTTGTTATCCCAATACTGATTGAACTCTTCTATTCTTATTCTCTCGCAGATGGCGAGACCACGTACCACTTCTTCCGCTAACCAGCAATCGGATCCTCCAGCAGAAGCTCCCATGAGGGGTAGAGGCCGAGGCCATTCCAGAGGTCGAGGCATGGGCAGGAATCAAGCTAGTACTCGAGAAGAAGCTCTAGCAGCGGGGCCTCAGATAGAGATCAATGGAGAGGCATGAGCTAGGACCGCTCTTGCGAGCCCATCTCAGGTCCTAGAGGGGTTTATCGCTACGCTGGTGCTTTAGGATGCCTTGATCCGACTAGTAGGTCTTGTGGATAGTGTAGCCAAGGCTTGCACATTCCTCGTGGCGGCAGCCGTATCTCAGGCTGGAGGAGGAGTCCAGACTCCTGCTACCCACACTCTGGAGTAGATTACTCCTCAGCTTCAGACCCCACCAGCCCATCCAGTTGGGGTAGTTCAGCCAGTTGCGCAGCACCGCTCATTGATGGGGAAGTTATGTCCTCTGATGCTTTGTGGATATTGGATAGATTGATCAAGATTTTCCTTGTTCATTTCAGTGTGCCACTTCAGAGGACCCCAGGAGTACCTTGATAGCTGTCATGAGGTTCTTCAGAACATGGATATATTGGAGACCAATGGGGTCGACTTTGCTTCTTTCCAGATGACTGGTTCCGCCAAAAACTGGTGGAGATATTGTCTAATGACTAGACCAGCTGGGCCGCCTACTCTTACTTAGGATCAGTTTTCACACCACTTCTTGGAGA
This sequence comes from Nicotiana paniculata, assembly GCA_005239505.1. Lineage (NCBI taxonomy): Eukaryota > Viridiplantae > Streptophyta > Magnoliopsida > Solanales > Solanaceae > Nicotiana > Nicotiana paniculata. The sequence goes on from ML352631.1 coordinate 104,469, forward strand.
AGTTCCAGCCTATCACTACTAGAGAGGAACGCCGCCGTCAATTTAAGAGTCTCCAGTAGGGCAGCATGACTGTTACGCAGTATGAGACTCATTTCGTGGATTTCTCCCGTCATGCGACTTGTTTTATACCCACATAGAAGGAGAGGGTTAGGAGATTTATTGAGGATCTTGCTCAGCCTATAAGATTGCAGATTGCTAAGGAGACGGGGAGTGAGATCTCCTTCCAGGATGCGGCCAATGTGGCCTGACGAGTTGAGATGGTTCTTGGATTGGGGGGTCAGGGGTCAGACAAGAGACCTCGTCATTCCGGTGGATTCAACGGTGCCTCATCTGGAGGCGGGGGTACTTTTAGTAGAGGCCATTCTTCCAGGCCATTCAATTCAGCACTTCAGGCATCCCATGGTGCCCCAGGTGGTCGTGAATCTTACGTGCCTTATTCTGATCAGCCAGCTCCTATCAGTGCACCTCATCTTTAGATTTTTCAAGGTGGTTATACATGTCGATGGGGTCAGTTTGCCAACTAGAATTCTTAGCAGTCGAAGTCATGTTATACTTGTGGTGTCAGGAGGCACATTGCTGATATTATCCTCGCGCGTCGAGCAGTTCTCAGTACTAGGGTTCTCGTGCCATCGTTCTAGAACCAGCTGCCGCACCAGCTGCCTAGCTAGCTAGAGGTAGGGGTCAGGTAGCCAGCGGTAGGGGCTAGATTGTTAGAGCTAGAGGTCATACCGCTAGAGGTGGAGGCCCGCTAGTCGGAGGTCATCCCAGAGACATAGTTCAGCGTGGTGGGGCCCAGCCTCGATGTATGCATTCCCAGCAAGGCATGAGGCGGAGTCCTCCGATGTTGTTATCACAGGTACAGTTTCAGTTTGCAATAGAGATGTTTTAGTTCTTTTTGATCCGGGGTCTACTTACTCTTATGTGTCATCTTATTTGCTTCGTATTTGGTTGTTCCCCGCGACTCTTTAAGTGTCCCTATATATGTGTGTACGCCCGTGGGGGAAGCTATTATTGTAGATCGTGTATATCGCTCGTGTGCGGTTGTTATTGGGGGCCTTGAGACCAGTGTAGACCTTTTACTCCTGGATATGGTGAATTTCGATGTCATATTGGGTATGGATTGGATGTCACCTTATTCTCCCATCTTGGACTGTCATGCCAAGACAATGACATTAGCCTTGCCAGGGTTGCCTCTTATATGCTCAAACCTTAAAATAGTGTAAAGCGATCGATGTCAAATATAGCAACCCGACGAGGTTGGGGTCAAATCCCACAGGGAATAGGCGTGAAAAGTTTACTTGAGTAGTGTGAATCTTATCTTAAATCGTATTTCTATTCCGTTAGAGTAACAGTAGTATTGTAATTGATTATGTGATAATTTAGTGAACTAGTAGCAAAGATGATTGTATAGGATTGTAATTAATTTGGTAAACTAAACCAAGGTTGTGTCCCCTTCAATGAAATGTAATGTTATCGGTGTTAATGTGATATATTTATAATGGAAGATCCTTTAGTTATGCAAATGATGTCTAAATGACTACCCAATATTTTCCAATAGTTGGATAGTATTTCCTCTTTATGATTTTTTCCAAATATAAAATAGTTGCAATTAAGAGTAATCAATTCATGCCAAATAAAACCCACTTATTCCTAATCGATTCTATTAAACAAGGTTTAAAGCCTGGAGTCTTTGATATTTACTTCTACCAAACTCTAATTCAATTTTAATGGCACTTGTTAATGTTTGCAACCACCAACAATAAATGAAGAATGAGAAATAAATATATATCAACCAACCATTATATATATATATATATATATATAATGGTTGGTTGATATATATTTATTTCTCATTCTTCATTTATTGTTGGTGGTTGCAAACATTAACAAGTGCCATTAAAATTGAATTAGAGTTTGGTAGAAGTAANTACAACCTTAGTATTTAAAACTAGCTACACATGCTAAAATACAAAAAGATGAAAATATTAAATGTCATAAAGCTTACAAAGTGCAAGATTCTTCACTCTTAAAGCTTCTAAAATATGGGAATATTCAAAGCTTGGAATGTAGCACTTTTCTCAAACCTGATGCCTCCACAAAACCCCAATAAATTTATTTATAGCGGGCTAAAACTCGGGACAAATTTCGGACAAAAATGCCCCTCCAAGTCAATTATGCGACCGCATATTTGTCGCATAGCAGACATACGGTCCGCATTGTCTTCTAGTCCACCGCATCTTCGAAACCCTAGGTTCCAGGTAGTCATCACATTCTAGTTATGCGGTCCGCATTGTTGATATGCGACCGCATAGTCTCATCACATTTCTGATCTCAACAACTTCTACAGGAGGTTTGCGGTCCATTATGCGGCCCGCAACCCTGTTATGCGATTGCATAGTGGACCGCATTTCTTTCACTTCAATTTTGCCAAACAAGTTGTTGGGCTTTGTTGTTCCCTGAGCATTATGTGGTCCGCATGTTGGGTTTCCGGTCTGCATATTAAGTCTGCGGTCACATTTTACCTTTTTCTTGCACTTTTGCGGCTTTTTGATTTCATTTTGCATGTTTTTGGGTCCTCAAGCCTCATGCACTGCAAAACATCAAAATTACATAAGTATAAAAGACAATTGCATTTAAAACGAGCTAAAATCTAAGCAATTGGTATTAAATGTGCCGAAATTCTCTGGCACAAAAAACACCCCCAACTTAAACTCTTGCTTGTCCTCAAGCAACTAAAATGAAACTATCCTATTCTAGACTTCAACTAAACGATATGGAGAAATAGTGACCATGGACGGTGTTAATCGCCAGTATTACAAATACGCACTTTCATTTGTTTACCATTCCTGAACAATCATTTTTATTTACAACGAAACTAATCAACTTGTGAACCATGAGCCTCGACCAATTTGACAAAATGTTACTCTCAACTGAGTACACTCGCATTCGACTTCAAGAACTCAACTTCTGTTAAACCTCATATTTCATGTGCCCTTACCAGAAAGAAGTCCCAAAATCACAATATTTACAATGACAACAAAAGGGACAATGTCACAAAGACACTCACTCTCACAAAGAGTTTCAAGTGTTACAACATGCCATGTCATAGGCTTGCCATTATTTTAATTCGCCACTTATTCTAAGAATGTTCGGTTGGAGATCCCATAAGGACTTTATAACCTTGTAATGTAGGTTTAGGGAAGGGTCGGATAAACATTTGGGTACAAGTGACTACATTCTCCTTGAACACTACTCACATTTTTCTTTCTTGTTTCCCTTTGCTTCTTTTCAAACCACATAGCCCTCATTGGCTCCTAGTTACCAACATCGAACCACCTTAAATACCTCTCTAATTTTCTTCAAGGCTCCATATTTATATATATAAATATATCTCTTTTTCTTTTCTTTTTCTTCTTTTCTCTTATTTATTTTGTATTTTTCTTCTGGGGCTTGAATTATTTAATGCGAATATTTTGAGGTATACTTTCCTACACTTAATGTACAACCTTTCCAATTTCCAACTTGACACCACACCCCCAACTTAGGATTTTAGCCTCATTCTCAATGTTCAAGGAGGGACGAGTTCAAAAGAGGGAATTATTTTACAAAAAAGGGAAAGGTTTGTAATGAGGTGGTCAAAGAAAAGGCTAAAGGCTCAAATGGGGTAACTAGTGATAATATCTATACAATGGGTAGCTTGAAAGGCTAACTGAGTTTTCAAATATCACAAAGACTGCCTAAGGTCATTTCTCAAACCAAATGTAATTATCATTAGCATTGAATGACCAACCGGACAAGTTCTAGACGACAGAAGTAAATACAAGAATTATTTACACAAAGACTAACACACATGGCACATGAACTGTTTGACTCAACATAATTTTAGCCCTCGAGTCAACACTTAGCAACTCGAAGCTTCCATCATATTACATGTATATTTCTAAGTAAATAGAGAGTCAAAGAGTGAGCCTCAAGTTCACACAGTTGATTTCCCATACAATATATATATTTTTTTTATAAATCAACGGAAGGGTACTGGTCAAAATGTTTCATCCTACTGCCATGGTTCTACTATTACACCCTTGGAAAAGAACCCGGCGAAGAAAAACCAAGGTGAATTCATTGTTAATTATTTTTGGCTTTTTATATAATTAATTTTATTTTTGTTTTTTTTATACATATACAAAGATAACACAAGTATATACAAATTTAAAGAGAAACTTACTTATATATACTAAGATCACACAAGAATATGTACAAAATTTTAGGGATTACAAAAAGTTCATACGAGGCTATCCCACCCCCAACTGAAAAGCATGCATAGTCTCCAATGCATAAGAAATGTAAAACATTGTTTAGGGGCTCCCTGAGGCGCACTAAGAACTGTTGGAGTCGGAAGCCGGCTGAATGATGGTGGGGTCACCCTCTGATGCTAGAGCTGGGGGCGATGAGATCTCAGCATGAGGAGTGACCTCCACTGATGGAGGAGGGATCTCTAAATGCCTTGACACTGGAACTAAGGCCTGTGAGCTGCTAGCCTCGCCTGCTGATAGCTGAGTGGTCGGTGGATTGGCTTAGGCGACCATGTCTGATAGAGAATGTGCTATTGCGTTCGGAACAACTGCTTCTTCTTCCTCCTCTACAGCTGTAGGGACAACAACCTGCTTGCCTTTCTCCTGAGGACCCTCATCCTCCTCGGACCATGACTACTCATCAGTCTCCTCCTCGTCCGTCTCCCCATCCTCGGACTCTGTAAAGTGTCCATAATCTTTCCTAGAAGGGATGTCAATGCGTACAGGGGAGCTCGAGTTAGAGAAGTCCTGACAGTCTGTGGCTCAGGAGCTGTCATAAATGTGGAGAAGTCAAGATCTAACACAACAACGGATGTGGCAGCTCCCTGCTCTCCTTCATTTGGCATGAAGGATGATAGATCGAACTCTAGGTTTTGCATTTTGTGGAGTTCAGTCTTCAGTGTGTCAACCTCATCACGAAGCTTGGGCAGGCCTCCAACCTTACCCCACTCTACCCTCTCAAGCCTCACCTCAATCCTCTTGAGGTGATCCTCATAAGATGAATGTTGCTGTTGGAGTGTTGTCACAAAGGACTGGATTGGAGTCAAGGTCGTCCTTATCAGTATGGGGAGGTCTTTCAGAAGCCGGTCTACCTTAGCATTTAAATGCTGAGCTAAGAGACCTAGCCTCGAAAAGTATGGAAGTACGACAGAAGGTTGGGCAATGGTGGCCTGGTAAGTGGGTTGTGGAGTGGCAGTGGATGCCACTGTGGCCTTAGGAGAAATAGGAGTCTGGGAGTCTGAGATGTCTGTATCAGTAGGAATTTGGATCTGGAACTCTGGAGGAACAGCAACTACCTGTGGCACCGTGTCACTAATGCGCATGATATCAATATCCTTTAGCACTTTCCCTGTCTTGTCATGTGTAGTAATGAAAGGACTTCAACAGCCTTACAGGGGGCTAGGATCAAGCACCGGAATGGAAGTGACGTGGCTGTCTGGTTGGCTCGGACCCCTAACTCTCAGAAGATAATGTCACCCACATCAATCTTGATCCCGGTCATAATGCATGCAATAAGAAGAGCTTTCTCAATGTTGATATCAGTTTCTTTCCGGGATGGTATCAAGCGAAAGGTGAAAAAGCTAAGCCACAACCTACCCTCTCGTGTGATGTCTTACTTGAAAATGTTATGCATAGGGTCAATCCAAGTTGGGGTCTCCTTTGCTATCACTGAGGCTATCCAAGCACGCTCACTATCCCTGTTGGCCCATTTGGGCTCGTACTAAGCTGTGCCCGGTCTCCAGTTTGAAAAATAGAGAGCATTTATTGTGCCCTTGTCACAAAGCACCAACTTCCGCCGAACCAAGACCGATTCACAGAAGACCTTGTTGCGCTTCTGATAAAGTGTTGTGTAGGCTCCGTAGGATGCATAAAACTCTCGCACTAATGTTTCATTGATATCATCAGGGACCTTAGTGAAGCATTCCCAGTTTCTTGCTTTAATGTTCTCTAACATGTGAGGGTACTGCTTCTGTAGCCCGTTCAGACTCAGTTGTTTCTCTTCAAGGATCTTCCGTTTCGTGAGCCCTTCTTTATACATACTCCTAGAGCCCGTGACCCCAAAATGGAGTTGGAAATCATCTCCTATTTTTCTTCTTGCCTCAACCTGTAGGTCGACTGATGGGAAGGTTTCCTTGTCATCAGACTGTGAGGGATGTTCAGCAACAGGTCGGGATGGTTCTACTCGTGAACACTTGGCTTGTTGTGCTTGATGGCCGGTAGAGGACCTTTTCTTAGTAGAAACAGATTTCTTGGGAGACATATCTGTATAGAAAAAAAGTGACATAGCAAACATCAGAAGAAAATGTTACAAATAAAGTCAAATATGTGATAGGTTATGCGGTCGCATAACCATTATGCGGACCGCAAACCTGTCGCAAAATGTTTGTCTGCTGAAGGGAGTTAGTTATGGGATAGATTATGCGATCACATATTAATTATGTGGTTTTCATAACCATCACAAAACTGTGTACTTGTAAAGGTCATCACAATATGCGATCGCAAAACCCATTGCAAAGATGGATTTGCGATCGCAAATCAGCCGCAAACAACATGTTATGTCAGGCCAGAAACTGTTTAAGTAAGCGGTGGCTTTGCGGTCCGCATAGTACTTATGTGATCGCAAAGCCTCCACATTTTTTCATCTCCTCAAGGAACCTAGGGTTTCATATGCGGCAATGATGCGGACCATAAATCGACTCTGCGATCCGCAAAAGTGACCATCCCCAAGGTTTTACCTCTAACCTTTACAATGGTGACCCTAATTTCACTACCCAGCAAGACCAAACTTGAAAAATTATGCAAACCCCCCCCCCCCCCTT